>CAJNOP010000892.1:0-28321 GCA_905250075.1 Rotaria sp. Silwood1 | reverse complement strand
ATGTTGCCATTGCAAATTCTGGCACTAACAATATATTTTTACTTCGTAGATATGGATTTCTCGGTAGTAAAACTTCTTATATTCTACGCGATGAATATCGTTCGTATTTGATTGCACTCAAAGATTGAAATCAAGACGATAGAATGGACATTGTGTTTGGCAGTTATAGCACAGATCATATAGACACTTTAATAAAAATGTGTTTATGTCACTATTCTCACATATACTTTTTCATTTTCTCTTTAGTATTAAATAACTGAGTTTCTTTTCAATCAGTGTGAGCTGTTGTCCTTGTCTCTTTCATTCATATGCGATTAATTACTCCATAAATAAAGATATGTTTGCATGATGATCTTGATATAACATGCTAAGTGTTGATATCATTTTACAGAACAAGAAATACATAAGTATACCGATTGTAAATGTATTGGTGATCTTTATCAGCAAATATTGATCTACTCATGCTTATTTGAGAATAAAGTCCAATTTCTTATATGTTATTAATCAGAAGGAATAAAATAATAGATAAGCAAATGAAAAATTGTTTTGACCCCACTTATCTTCCGATGATAGAAGGGCCTGGGGTGCGGGTAAATTTTGTATTCAACCACATCGATATTCACATTAGTGCACTCAATTATCAGTCGTTAGTTTTTTCTCGCTGTAATGGCACGAAAGGCAAAAAAAAGCAGGAGAAATACGGAAAGAACGAGCTACACGTGGTAATTAGCACATTCATGAAAAACACCTAATCAATGAATATGTTATGCTTCATTGATTCAAATAACCATATGTGTAAGTTGGATAAAAATCGAGCAATTATATTAACAATAGATACGGAGCAAAATTTATCAAGAAGGCACACAGCAAAATTCATTAACTTTCTTATCATTCAGCGCGTAAGTATATGTAGTTTTCAACATGATTAGACTAATCATAAAACAGAAGGTGATAGTAAATAACATTTACAAACAAAACAATCACAGATCATAAAAATGAGGCATTTTAATTACTAGCAAATTATCTTTTAAGGGGGACCCCCTCCTCTCAGAAACCAACTTTGTTATTTTTCGTCTGATTTCAACCAAATTTTGGGAGAATATTAGTCTAGGCTAGGATAGATTATGGGTGAAATATCTCCCACAAACCTCTAGTATACTAACGTGTTATAGTCAATTTATTGGTAAAAAGTACTCTATACGCGGGCAGGGTTTTCACCACGAGGGCTAGGAGCAAAGAGGCCGGGATGTTTTTAGGCTATAGAATGGCTCTAGGGCTAGGTCATGACAGAGTCCAATTTTTGAATTTTCCTTCTTTTGTTTTTTAAAAATCCTATTTTCAAAAATTTTTGGTCTCATGACAAAAAAATCACCGATCAGAATGAAAGATATACGGTTTTTATTTCAGCAAAAGAGAAATTCAAAAATCCGGCTCCGTGACGACCTAGCCCTACCTGTCTACTATACAATAAAAAAAATATATCACTTCTATACCGAGTCGTTATAATGAAAAGCCTGCCCGCGTAAACGGCATGCTCGAAAAAGCTGGTTTTGAGAAAAACGAAAAACAAAATTTTTGATGGAGTTAACGTCTTTATTCGAAATAAATCTGTTTATTAGTTTAATATTTCTGCACTATTCGTCAAGCTTTATTACTAGCGCGTATGGAGATATATCGTAATACGGTTAGAAGTACATACCGTGCCTAAACTATGATCATGGTTCCTTATACATAGATGCCACTTTAAGTCACGCATGTTTGTACGAATTTTTCGGTTAACACAAAAGATTAAATTTT
This sequence comes from Rotaria sp. Silwood1, assembly GCA_905250075.1. Lineage (NCBI taxonomy): Eukaryota > Metazoa > Rotifera > Eurotatoria > Philodinida > Philodinidae > Rotaria > Rotaria sp. Silwood1. Next base: position 26,524 of record CAJNOP010000892.1, on the reverse strand, counting down.
TATGGCATATGTAACTAGTCAAGGTCTTTTAGTTCTGAAAGTTTCAGCTCTATAGCTGGCAATAATGATGAAGTACATCGATTTATTTGAAATACATAATTTTCATAACTTGTTTTTTTTTTGACTCATTTTCAGAAAAAGTTAGGTACGAGTATTTGTGTATCTCAACTTGACTGATATATTTTATCATTAGTGCTAGCTATACAGCTGAAACTTTTGGGATTAAAAGACCACGATTGGTTACACATGTCATAAAAATTTCAGCTCTGTCAGATATACAAAAGTATGAAAACTATCATTAACAGTATATCATCAGTTATTATGCAACACTCTTTATTACTCATCATCACATCTTCAGAAAAAAACAAGACCTATCAGAATATGTATAAATCCTAAAATCGAATTTTTTTCGAAAAATTGACTTTCCTGAGGGGGGGGGGTCCCCCTTAATCGAATACTTTTCATTCTCAAAAAGAAGCAGAATTCTCAAGAGTACTTTTCGCAACGTCAAAAATTGATTGCTGTAAAATATTTACTGTAATGAAATAAAAAGTACACAATAAACATTAGCTTTATATTGTAGTTTGTGGAGCTACTTCAATAATTTATTATGAGCCATCCACTATGTAGCTTTTAGAGGATAGAAAGTTATTAATGTAAAAGAAAAGATAGGCTACAGCAAAGTACAAAACTAATAATTCTGAAATTTTGCACATAATCCTAAATATATCTAAGCATTATAACAGATTACTTGAACACAAAATGAGACTTTTAAACGAATCAAGGGATAAAAAGACTTTTTTAGTTCTGTGTGGATTTTGATCAGCGGAAACATTAGTTATTTTCATACTGTAGTAGTAAGGTTATTGAAATAAATAGAGCGAGAAAACTCGATGGAATAATATTCATATAAGCATAAAAAGAAATTACTATAGTTAGACTTTTTTTTGCTGAACTTTTATGGTACTTTCTAAGACTGTGCTGCGCTACATAAAATGAATGAAGTGATTATTTTCAGAAACGAGAAGCTGATCTCTTATATATCTAGTTTGTTGTGCGTGTTATTACATAATTCTACTATTTGGCTTAGTTTATACACCATTCTATATAAATAAAAGGTTTTGTTATGAATCGTAATGATACAATTAGTGAAGTCATTCCTGCTAAAGATTTTATTTTCTTCTTTAATGCATGTACATAAAACTGTCACAGGTTTCAATATCCCCAATAAAAGAAGGTTCACATTATAAACCAACTTGAAGTTGCAAGCGGTCATGTCTTTAATTCATGGTTTGACCGGGGGCTGAATCTACAAAGACCAAAATCAGATGACGCGCAAGCCTTACCTAGTCTATCAGCTCCGTTGCTTAAGTCATACTTAGCAACAAATGTTTGTTTGTTGTTTTGTACACTATTATATCAAGAGATTTATCTTGTGACGAAAGTATGTTCTTTCTATTCTTTTATAATATCGTCATACTGTGTGATAGGGATTTTTTCTTTCCTTTATTTAATGACCTTTTTTTTATAATGGATAAGGGAGGAGAAAGACTTGCAAGAGAAGAAGACCAGCATATTTTCTGTTGCTTGGTTTTTGTTGCTTTACTGTTTATTTTTGTTTTGTGAGTGAAAACCTGATTAAAAGAAAAAGTAAAAGAACCTAACAAATACGTCAACAAACTGATATCGCATATCATAATATGCGTAGACCAATATTTGTAGTGTTAAGACACTCTAAGTCAATTTCAAGGTGAATAACGTCCTCTATTTAAGCGCTTTACACATACAAAAAGCCAGTTAATTTAATAACAGAAATTCTTCAAAAGATGTCAATACGCTGGATCCCCGTTTTTGTGTGCTTCATTTTGGTCATCCTAGGTCAACAGTTGGCTATGGGAGGTGAGTGAATCGTATCATTTGATTTTATATTAAAGAGTTGAATCGTACTATTCTATAGAACAAAGACGTTGCCGATGTCTTGCAGACAACCCGTTGTGTTGGCCAAATGTATCTGCATGGCAAATGTTCAACGCGAGTATTGGTGGACGTCTTCTATTACCTAAACCATCGGCAGCTGTATGCAATGGAAAAACATATGATGCTCAGGCGTGCACTATAGCCAAAATGCAATGGATAAATTCAACGTGGCGTGGTGATCAACTGGGTGCCATGCAAAACCATAACTGGGAAAATAGTTCATGTTCGATTTCGACGAATAATACTGCATGCAATCAAGGTTCTGTACCTGTATACGGCGTTCGTGCAGCATCACCTGAGCATGTTCAAGAAACTGTTCGATTCGCTACTGCGAACAATCTTCGTTTAGTTATCAAAAGTACTGGACATGATTACCTAGGTCGATCGACAGCTGCTGGATCTCTACTTTTATGGCTTCATCAGATGAAAACAATGACGTTGATTCCACGTTATTCATCTTGTAGTGGTGAAACTATATCTAATGCGGCTCGTATTGATGCAGGTGTTCAATGGGGTGAAGCGTATCGATGGCTGAATGAATACAATTTGACAGCTATTGGTGGAGCATCTGCCACTGTCGGGGTAGCTGGGGGCTATTTGCAAGGGGGTGGCCACAGTCCATTATCTCGTTGGAAAGGCTTGGCTGCTGATCAAGTACTCGAATATGATGTTGTAACTGCAGATGGGCAACGACAAACAGTAAATGTATGTAATAATGGTGATTTATTCTGGGCATTGAATGGTGGTGGTGGTGGCACTTATGCCATTGTACTTTCCGTTGTTCTAAAAACGTTTCCTACGCCAAGTGTTGCTGTTGCTACATACGAAATAACAGCACCAAATACGGCTCGGTATAGAAAATTGGTAGAAGATTGCATTCGGTTTGTATCAACAGTTATTGATGCTGGTTGGTCTGGCTATTTCAGTATGGCAGATATGGTATTCAGGGGTATATTTCACGTACCCAATGGAGATTTAGCGGCAGTCACCAACGCACTAAGAGAATTTGCAGCTAGGAATCCTGATTTAGATTTTGGAAAGACATTGTTTTTCAGTTTTTCATCATTTTATGATTATTTTATGTTCGCATTGGAACCATCGAACCCTACTGGATTCAATGTCCTACTCAGTTCACGGCTCATTCCAGAAACAACCGTTCGTAATTTACCAGAAAAGGTTGCTGACGCCTTTTTCAAAGCGCGAGGCCAATCAGGGAATGGATCGGTACTTTTAGGTCATATCGTAGCCGGTGGACAAGTATCACACATATCAAACACAAATAATAGTGTCAATCCAGGCTGGCGTACTGCTCTGCTTCACATGGTCTATTCTCAAGGTTGGTTAGATACAACGCCCGAAGATATTCAACAATTCTTAGCTACAGAAGTCACACGTCGAGCAACAATTTTAGATGAATTATCAACGAATTCCCAGTTAAGTTGTTACACCAATGAAGCTGATCCAAACGAAGTAAATTGGCAAACGAACTTTTTTGGTTCACAAGCTATTTATAATCAATTGAAAGCTATCAAAGATAAATATGATCCACTTGGACTGTTTGTTTGCAAAAATTGTGTTGGTAGTGACGACTGGACATCAGACCTCAATTGTCCTATAACACCGGGCTCTTCGACAACTTCAAAGCTTTCCACAGCACCGGGCTCTTCGACAACTCCAAAGTTTTCCACAGCATCGACTTCTCTCAAACTCAGCTTAAAATTATCATTCATGATGGGATTATTTTTTCTATTATTGCATTAATATCGGCACAGAACTGAAAGATGAGCAGTAATCATTTTCAGTACATACTTTTAACATAAAAAATAATCATGTATTGCATTTTCTTCTCTTTTTGCATATATTGATTATCAATAAGCTTCTTCAAGAAAATGTGAGACTGATGTGTCAGGGTGTGGGTATACTGGTGTAGGTGTTGCTGTGTGTGTAAGCGAATAGAGTAACTACATCCATAGCCATATGCCACTAACATCCGTAACCAGCCTCACACAACCACAACAGAAAGTCACATTCTCATCTGCACCACTCACAGTCACACACCTACTTTCCTTCGACATAAAGGTACTTATAAATGAAGAAACGAAGTATCAATCAATGAAATTGTCATAATGTCGTTTACATTTCAGTGCTAAAGTAAAAAAAAATGCTGTTAACATAATGTCCGTAGTATTAAATGTTGTTATTTCCAGAATTCTGTAAAGTTGCAATAAAGCAGTTCATAGATTATAACAAAATCGTAGTGATATACAATCTGTAAGGAATTGGTTCAGATTTCGACCTTTTGCATTTCAATACTCCTTTTATATCTGAACATAAATATAAAATAATTACTACTTAGATTCTCCAATTCGTCATTTAATAGCTGATCTTGAACAGACACGTGAACAACTTGATGACGAACAACAAGCTAAGAGTGAACTTCAAAAGACTATTACTAAACTTACTCCTGAAGTGCAACAATGGCGAGCTCGTTTTGAATCTGAAGGTTAAGTATTATCAATTTTAAATTCTATTCTATAAATACAAAAGATTTTATTATAATATAGGTGTTGCTCGTAGTGCAGAATTTAAAGAAGCTAAATGAATATTAGCTGCTAAAATAAGCGAAGCTGAAAAACAAGTTGAAGTTCCTTTGAATAGATATATTGCGCGAGAAAAAAAAAGTAAAGCACATCTTCACAGTGAAGTTGAAGATCGTATGGTTAATGTTGGACATGCCAATTCAAGTAAGTTTATTTGAAAAATTTATATACAAAGTAATTCATATTTCTTTTTTATCTTAAGATGCATCGGCTATGGATAAGAAACCGAAACAATTTGGTAAATTAATTAAGGATTGGAAACAAAAATGTGAAAATATTACTGCTGAATTAAAAACATTACAAAAATAATCACGACATTTATCATCACAATTATTGAAAGTTAAAGCACAATATGAAGAAATACGAGAACAAATCGATTGACTTCGTAGAGAAAATAGAAACTTGAATGATGAAATTAAAGTTTGTTTCCTTTGAAAAACTTTTGATAAATAAAAAAAACAAAGAAATCATTTTTCTTTTCATTAGGATCTTGTTGCACAATTAAGTGATGGTCGAAAATCAGTTCATGAATTAGAAAAAGAAGAATTACAAGCTGCATTAAAAGATGCTGAATCATCACTTCAACAAGAAGAAGCTAAAGTGCTTCGTGTTCAATTAGAATTAAGTGCTATTCTACAATAAATTGATCGACGATTTCAAGATAAACATCAAGAATTAGCAAATATCAAAACGTAATCATCAACATCCATTGGAATCAATGCAAGCTAATTTAGAAGGCCAATCACGAGCAAAACTTGAAGTACTTAAACAGGTAGAAAAATAAGAAAAGAACGAAACACGTTATATCAAAATATGTTGCTTTTAGAAAAAAGAAACTTGAAACAGATATCAATCAACTTGAAGTTTCTCTTGATCATGCCAATCGTACAAATACTGATTGACAAAATACATTAAAACGGATGCAGCAAAATATTGCCAAATTACAAGTACAAATTGAAGCCAAACAACAACAATATGATGAAGCTTATGAAGTAGCGGCTGGAGTTGAACGTCGTATTAATACTATAACTGGTGACATTGAAGAACTACGTACGTCTCCAGAATAAGCTGAACATGCTCATAAAGTTGCTGAAAATGAATTACTGGATGCAGCTGATCGTATTAGTGAGACAAGTTCACAAACTGGTAATTTAGCTTCTCAAGGATGACAACTTGAATCAACATTGACCGCTATGCAAACTGATTTGGATGGAGCTGTAAATGAACTTAAAAATACTGAAGAACATGCTAAGGCAGCTAGTACGGATGGTTCACGTCTTATTGAAAAATTACATCAAGAACAAGAAGGTACTTTACAAGTTGAACGATTACATAAAGGTCTTGAGCAGCAAATTAAAGAACTACGAATATGTTTGGAAGAAGTAGATGCTAGTTCACTAACTTGAACAACGTGTAAGATAAAACATATAAGTTAGTTTATTTTTAAAATGATTATATTACTGTTTTAGATTCATGAATTAGAAACTGAAAATGAATTAGAACAAGATCGTCATTAAGAAACACTTAAAGAATTACGGGAAAATGATCTACGTATGAAAGAATGTACACAATAAGTTGAAGAAGATTATAAGAATCTATTACGTTTACAAGAAGTTAATGAAACATTATAATCAAGAGTTAGAAACTACAAACATTAAGTCGAAGAAGCTGGCATATAAGAGAAGGTAGTTTCAGTAATGTTGAGCATCTTTCATTTTTAGAGGAAATTGCGTCAATGAATTTGTCTAAATTTCCTAAAATCTAATCAGAACTTGATGAGCTCATTGATGAAATAAAAAGATAAATCTGAACATTAGTTTTGATTTACTTTCGTTGATGAATCAAATGTACGTGCTAATTCAGCTGAACTTCAACCTGGAAAATTACGCAATTCAAGTCGATCATCTGTTGATGTTTCTCGTACCTCAGAAGCTATAAGTTAATGCATATATTGTGAAGTGTAGGGTGTGGGTGTGGGTGTAGGTGCGGGTGTGGGTGTGGGTGTTAGTGTGGGTGTGGGTGTAGGTGCGGGTGTGGGTGTGGGTGTTAGTGTGGGTGTGGGTGTAGGTGCGGGTGTGGGTGTGGATGTTAGTGTGGGTGTGAGTGTAGGTGCGGGTGTGGGTGTTGGTGAGTTTGGGATTAGAGTTCAATGATACTCACATCTACATCCAACCACCCTCACCCACATCAACACCCACACCTCATACGCCCAAACCCCGCACACCCACACCCACACCCACCCACCATCCCCCACACCCACACCCACACCCTCCATTAATGATATGGATGGATTTTTTCGTTCGAATATGAAGAAGCTAAAACCAGTTGGTGTTGGCATTCGATACGATTTCCATAATATCAATGAATTTATCTTGCTTTTCAAAAATTATCAATGATATATAGATTAAATGGCCACCTGTATTGTGCGAGTGTAGATTTGCTTTTTTCTCATAAATACACACATAAGGAATGAAAAGGTGAATGGTATGAACACCGGTAGAGATTGAAAAGTCTAAACGTAATAACATGATAGATTTGATTTTGTATAAGTCTGTTCAAATCGCTTGGTCTTGTATTCTTACTAGGATCGAGGGTGTGAGTGTGGGTGTGGGTGTGTGGGTGTGGGTGTGGGTGTGGGTGTGGGTGTGGGTAGGTGTGGGTGGGTGTGGGTATGGGTGGGTGTGGGTATGGGTGGGTGTGGTGTGAGTGGGTGTGGGTATGGGTGGGTGTGGTGTGGGTGTGTGTGAGTGGGTGTGGGATGAGGTGTGGGGTGTGGGTGTCGGTGTGGATGTGGGTGTGGGCATGGTTGTATACAAAGAAGTCTCACACCCACACTCGAACACCACCCACACCCGACCCACACCTACACCTCATCCACACCCGCACTCACACGCCCCACCCGCACCCGCACCCACATCCACACTCACACACCCCACCCACACCCACACTCACACCCTCACTCCCGATAGCCACACCCACGTCCCACAGCCACATCCGCACCCATCGATTTGATGGGTCAGTAGCATTATACACTCGTACAACAGCTGAACAAAGACCAGTATTAATAAAAAAGAAACTTCCAACTGATGACCCAATGACGACCACAACATTTGGCTGTTTATTTAAAGGTGGAATAAAAAGAAATAGGAAACAATTACAAATATTTGCAATTGTACCCACAATAATAATTGATAAAGCAAAAGTTTGGTAAAGACGACCTCCGACAGACAATATATAAAGAGCTGTAGCTACTTCAGAAGCCATTTTTAATTCATCTAAATAAACATCATACTTCAGTTGCACATAGCTCTAATGATCTCAACGAGACAGTTAGCTATTATATATGCGTGACCACAAAGACGCGTCAAACCAGAGAAAAAGAAAACTTTTCACAAATTACGATTTAGATCAAAAACAAAAAAGAAGAAAATAATCTTTATCGTGCACTCTTATTGGTTATTATATAGCTGTTGAGGACAGAACTTTCTTTTTTTTTCTATCTCTAATTTGTTCTCAATGTTGTTTCTTTCGATGACGTATTAGGTGCGTGTTAAATCACAGGTCTAACTAACTTCATATAAGATATACACTGACATAGAACAAAAAAATGAGTCAATTCTTTTTTTCTTTTAAAATAAGAAATCATTAATTGTGTTTACCGTGTGTCAATAATTAACAGAATTATTTTGTAGCTAGAACACTTCTATATTCAATTGCAAAATGGAAACCAGTAGAACTAAAGTCTATTGAAGAGAATATTTTCTACTGGTAAGGTCAAATAATATAATTAATTTTGAAAAAACTAAATAATGTCATTCTGCCATTGATCATCATTTAAAAAATGTTATAGGTTAAGATGAGATCTCTCAAATATACATCGTGTCAAATGTCTGTGACCTTAAAAATGTTCCTACTCATCTCAAGGTAGTTATAGATCTGAATTTTACTTTTGTTTAAATAATCCTTGATTAAAAATTCAATATAGAATGGAACTACAAATGTTTTTTTTGGTTTATTGAACATAATCAATGATGACTGAAATGAGGACGATGCTGAACTGTGTCTCACGACGCCATTATCGTCATCATCGCATCATTTCGATTCATATTCATAAATTGTTGACTTACAAGTTAATTATTTTGTCGAATAGTAGTAGCTTGTTGCGTCTGCTGCTGAGCAAGTTATTGATTTCTCCGAATTGAAGATCGATATGATTGGATGATAGTTGACGAAATCAAATGATTTGTAAATTCGTTTGTTGTGCAATTCGATCATTTTCTTGAGAATCAATGAACTATATTCGATTTGTGGCTTGTAGAAATACGATCGTATATATCAGATGAATGACGAAATTGAGATAAAAAAGGATGAAAATATATATATAGCTGTGCATACGTCAAATGATTAAGATATCCCAAGCTGATCAGATATGTGTAATTGGATGAGTAACTAATGCTTTATCTACGTCATTCGTTGCTACAGTTTGATCATACAATGAAGAAATAAAAACGTTCTATTCTCCTTCTACAACTCGAGTTATGGGCATTCGTTGCTCATTTGAACTTTCTTACGTACATATCATGTAGAACGAAATTAAATTTTAACTTAACATTGAAAATTGCTTTATTTATCATGGTTTGTCGAAGAAATGGTCATTGGTTGATTGATATAGTTTCGACTGTTAAATTGACCTTGAAATATTCAAGTTATTAGTGAGAAAAAAATAAATCATTTAAAATGTTTAAGTATTTTTATTGGTGTTTCGTAGATTTCGATCAGAAAAACTAGCTTGGATAAATAGCAAAATCATGATATAAGACAGCTTCATGGCAGTTAGCGCTTATTATTCAAGAAAAACTTGGAAAATTAAAAAAACATAGGTGATTAATTGTAAGCTGTTGGCCATGGTGATCATTGTCATACCATTTCGGGTTGTGGTGATCATTGGTGTACTAGTTGTGGGTGTAGTAATCATTGTCGTGTCACTAGTAGTTTGGGTCACCATCGGTGTACTAGTTGTGGATGTAGTAATCATTGTCGTATCACTAGTAGTTTGGGTCACCATCGTTGTACTACTGGAACCAAAAAATACATCAAAATCAAATTCTATTTTGTATCTGCTTTGTATTTGTCGTATATTGTCCAATGAATTACAATAGTTACTTGTGTTACAAAGATAATCTAATTGTTGTAAATAACTAATACGTTTGTCTAGTAAATGTATTCTTTCATCAATGTATAAAAATCGTTCTGTCGTTTCCTGCTCGCAATATGAACACATTCTTTCAGTTTTTAAGTCTACTGGATCAATTCTGATTGCTGTTACACAATATGTTGGACAAGTCTCATCAGAATTTGATGATTTACGAACATGAAATGGTGGGCGACATTCATCGGTGCTTGTAAAGTTTGAAAATGTTGTACACAAAAGAGTTGAAGTTGATGGGGATGGATCAGCTGTCAATCGTAAATGAGGAGGTTTGTATGTTTCAATTGTTGATGCTTGAAGTATTCGTTTTAATATCATTTGTGGATTATTGCAATTATCTGTCATACATTGATACAAAATGCCGAATGCCACAATTTCATCAAAACTCTTAGGAACATCAAATCCAGTTAAAATATAAGGAACATTTGCGCGTTCAGTACCGGTGTTTGGATTGGCTCTTAATTTACTTGTTTTTCCATTGTCATCCGAATAAATATTTAGTGAGCAAAAATTTTCCGTTGTAATAGTTGTTGTACAATTAGTAAATATCGGAATATTATCCGGTGTTATCAGAAAATCATAATGTTTTAGTGGACAATCATAACAGCTTAACATTGAAACTGATGCTATTGTTATTGACAACAACAGGATAAATGTATATAACGTGCTACACTTCATATTTCTAAAACAGAAGACAAGAAAAACAATTAGCCTATTTTCCTAACTTTGAAGTCGCTAATGAAGCATATTAATCTATCTCATGCAGGGATAGAGAACCAATTATAACTATAGCCCCAAGACATTAGCGACACTGCTGCGTATTTAGCCGCTATAACAACAATTTTTATTCAATAAGATAAATAATTATTCATTTCCAACTCGAATGGAGTTCATATTTTTTTTTTGAATAAATTGTGATGAATAGCACGTGACACTTTGGTAAGAAGACCTGACTATGTCACGTCAATCTTCGAGAACAAGTTAAACATTTCTTAATCTGAAAATTGTGCAAATATTTTGGAAAGTCTTTTCAGTTTTCAAAATTTTGCATAAGTAGATAGCTGAAACACTTTCCATTAAAATATGAGCCGAACAATACTTTGACTTATCAGGATCAGAGTTAAGTTTCGAATTTTCTGGAAGAATCAGGTATGCTATTCATACGTTATATCCATTGATGTGTTGCAGAACTATTAACCTTATTTTTTTCTAGTCAATGTGCAAATTTTGAAGTTTTTTTCCAATTTTTGTAGTGGAAGATAGAAATATTTTGTACATGTTCATTTTTAGACATCTACAAAAAGCAGAGAAAATGCTGTGAAGACATATTTCTGTAGGATCTATTTGTAAGGAACTAAATTTCGCATCTTTAAAAAAGAATAAGATTTACTTTATTCCTAGACTGAGTTCTAAGACACTCAACGATAATGTAGGATAGGCAAGCCGTCACGGATTATTGATTTAGGTTGAAAACCGAGCTCGCATTGTCCGATCAAACCAGTCGACTGCTCTATCAATTGGACTACTCGAGTACTCTTCTATCACGAAGTTATTTCATGCATATTTACATCTTTACTCTATTACAAGTACTTATCTGTATCACAATGTTAATGTCGTTTGCCACAGAAGACAGAGACTATTTCCAAGCAAGTCTCTTGTAGCATGAGATATATTAGAACTTGTTAGCTAATACGTCATGGTAGTATAGTCTCCTCGCTGTCCCTGACATTTTCACTGCGCAAATGTAGCTCTCACAAGTAGAGAAGTCGTTATTCAAAAGAAACCCATAAAACATTGTTGTTTTTGTTTAATGAAGAAACGTAAAGATAAAGAAAATGATTCGACATTGTTTTTTTTATCCTATCACTGTTTCTACAAGACTTTTTATATGTTATCAAAAGAAGACGTTATCTTCAAGCTGGACTTTTTTCGTCGTATGATAGTGATACAATAGAACAACACGATATTTTCTGCCACTTTGCATGGCTGTCCTTGATAAATTCGATAGGCCATAGTCTATGTTTTACTTTTACGAGCGCATATTTTACTATTGCTCGACAAATTATAACTAGAAGACATCAAAAAGAATCGATCAAAACACTTTCAGAGAAGTATGAATCAAATATTGTCTTATAACTGATCATTTGTTTTTTTAGTAAATAACTACACCAAACATAGTTGCGTGTGGGTGTGGGTATGGGTGCGAATTTAGAAGAAAAGATATCCACAGCGTTCACAACCACACCCGCACCGATTCACACCTACACCCACATCCCACACCGACACCCCATCCAAAATTTTTTGTAAAAAATGCATGATTCTGACTACTATCATCATCGACTCCTTAAAGAATTTTCATGGCTTTACCAACAGTCTCTCGATAATTTAGAAAAGAATTCCTATTTCTCAGTTCTTCGATATTACAGAAATATTAACCAATTTAATATGTCAAGAATCGAATGAAAGTCATATGTAAATATAAATTTGGTGTTGACAAAGACCATCGTTCGAGAAGATTGAAATGTCAATTCGAACAATCGAAGAAAGCAGAAAATGTGAGTTTAATCCTGACAATACATTCTAATTAATTTTGGACTTACTTACCTGAACACTTGATTGTGTCATTTAAAATATAACATATTAACTTTTCTATTAAATGTCAATAAATATATATCAAGTCTCCGGAAATTCCTCAGCCGGTTTTATTTTCAGTATTTTTCAGCTGCTATAAACACTAACAAAAATCCAAATAGTAATGAAAATTATTGCTGGTTTTCTAAGAATGAGACTTCTGAAAAACTAAAAGTCACGTTTGTCAATACCTACAATTCTGTTTAAATTATCTAGAATTATAGAACGAACAAGTAGATACATTATGAAACATCTTTCAGCACTCTACGACAGTTGTGGCCCGAGATTTATCAACCTTTCAGATAGCATTAAAATGGTGTTTTTTTTCATACGAAAGAACAGAAAAAACAACTTTTGTGCTTTTCACAGGATTGACATATTTTGGTCAAAAAATGTCGTAGAGTTGAGGGTGTGGGTGTGGGTACGAATGTCGATCACTTCTTCACCCGCACCCACACCCAGTTATACGCAATGATCATTATTGAGTTCAAAACCTTTCAATATCTTGTGCCTGTTGTTTCGTTTGAATCAACAAACAAATCATCTTACCTTGTATAGATTTTATTTCAATTTGAACAATCTCGCTAAATCAAATTCGTTATGACACTGGTTATTCACTCTCCAGTACATCGGTGACCATCAAAGTGATCTCCGACTTTTGTTACGAAAAAATCTTGGTAAAGAAATATCCTTCGGGCCGGGTCGGGGGGCCTTAGCAATACCTGGGCCACTTTGGGCCAGGCCATGTTTTCGTGGCCCATTTTGAGCCCTGGAAAGAAAGGGTCTTACATTTGAAAAATGTATGTATGTTTGTCTGTCTGTCCAAGTCAATCAGAATGTAGGTCAAAGATCAGAGATTAAAGGTTACAGATCACTGATGGAGAATTTGACTAGTAGCAGGCACTATGGGGAACCCATAAGTCGTCAAGGGCTATCATATAGGGATATCCATAAGTCCTCAAAGGCGCTTCTCTGAGGGTACCGATAAGCAACAACAGTTATCCTATGCGGGTACCCATAAATCATCAAGTACCATCCATGAGCAGTACCGATAAGTCACCAAGGACTATCCGGGTTTGGTATCGTTAACTTTTCAAGGACTGTCTTGACGTAGTAACAGTAATTAAGGCTACTTACGACTAGTAAAGGATATTAAGGACTAGTTTTTTCGGGCTAGAATTTCAGGCAATCAGGTTTTTTTTTAGGATCAGGGTTTCAACTAATCAAATTTTTTCGCTAAGCCTCAGCGCATCAGATTTTTCTGGCTGGAAGTACAGCCAATCAGATGTTTTTGGTATCTAGTTCTCGTCCAATCAGATTTTTCCATGTCAAAAATTCAGTCAATCCGATAATTCTTGTACTTAGAGATCGAAGCGACTAGCCGAGAGTGGCGACCAGAGGGCGCCGACGAACGACTAGTCTCTGATCTTGAGGGTGTGAGTAAGGGTGAAAACTTCACTTTTTTGGTACTCTTTGTATTTTGAAGATCCCCCGCAACTTTGTCAAAGATGTATAGAAAGATGATATTCTGAATCAGCTCGACGAGCTCTATTTAACCATGTATAATAACAAGGAGATTAGCTTTTCTACTTGATCTTTGCATTTGGAGCACCTTATCTGGAAGAATAAAAATCAATATTGATGTGTGCATCTATGATTATGACATTTCAATTGAAGCAAAAGAAAGTAAGAAAAGAGAAATCAAATGAAACATGTCTTCGTTTGTAACTGGTAGAGTTTTCATTGAGAAAAGTAGAACTAAAGGAGCGGTTTTAATCACTTTCAATTTCCAACGTTTTGATTTATTTAAAAATCATTATTAAGGATATATTCAGAAATAAAAGATTTTCCTTTAAACTGAATGGTATAACTTTTATATTTATATACTGTACGATTCATTTCTTATTCTCTTCAGGTATTTTTCTTTTTTACCAGCTAACCTTTCTTTTCTAAAAAACAAAATAGAGAAAAAATAATTTTGTTGCACAATTATATTCTACTGTGTGTATTTCAGGTCTTCGACTATACTACCTGTTTTCTGTTCTCTCATTCTTTTCTTTGAGGTATTCTTTCGGGAAAAATGATCATCAGAACAGAGTGAGTTATACAGTTTAATTTTGATTCTAACGTTTTGATCATCAAGCTCTCCTTGATCAGCAAACAATAGGAATTTTTATCACTATCAATAACTTCAAAATTCTCCCAATCGATTTTACGTCCGATCTCAACCTCATGTTTTGCTAGAGATGATTTTATCTTAACATCATCATAATTAACCATTGTACTTGTATTGTTAATCAATAGAATTAGTTGTGAGACGGAAAATTATGTATCGCTCATTTGAGAAGACATCTGTGACACCTTTAACTGTTATTCCTGCAATGGAGGTGATCGCCGTAGAATTGAGTACGGTTTAACAGTTTTTTACTTTCGTTTTCTTTCGTAATGGATTGATCGAGTGTCGTACTTCTGCCATATGATGCTTCCTATTAGTTTCCAGGAAACCAAATGGCTTAACGGAAATCTTGAATGTGAGGGCAGAAACACACACAAGGCATCTTTCTCGTTTTTATATATGCGAAATATGCCTAAAGAAATTTCATTCTCTCTCAGAAAACTGATTTTCTCTCCAGGAAACTGGTTTGGTTTCCCGGAAAGTTGTTTGATTTCCAATTATGCCTATTATGCCCATTATGCCCAGTTCCAATAAAATGGGAAAAAATGAGTTTCCTGGAAACTAATAGAAAGCATCAAATGCATTTTGCTGTATAGACAATGTCTGACTGAGGATGTTTCAGTATTTTGTTTTTCAATTGAAAGAATGTTTGAGATGACTGCGGTGTTTTCGAATAAAAACATAGATTAATATCAGATCGAATTTTGTTTGCAAACACCATCAGTTTTCTGTTTAGAACATCCGTACTATCACCGACATATGGCAACTCAAAAAACATTTTCTTTTTCGCTAGTCCTATCGTCGTGTTTATTATTTTACCATTGCCCTTTTCGAGCCATTTTGTCAGAACAATATCAATATGTATGTTCATTTTTATCGAAATGTTGGAAATTGAAAATGATTAAAACCGCTGCTTTAGTTCTAATTTTCTTTATGAAAAATGTCATTTGAAATTTTTACATGATATTTATTTTAGCATACTATTATTGTACTATATTTACAGTTAATGAATATTGTTTTTCCACTTATCTTCTGTAATGTTCAATCATTTATTTACTGTTTCTATTCTTGCCTTCGCTTGTCAACAATTTCAACCATGCCATAGCGAAATGCTTGTTTATAATCAAACGTTAGATCATTTTAATTATGATCCACTTCATCGTAAATTCGGACAACGCTATTCAATATATGATAAATTTTGGGGTGGATGTGGTGATTATCCAATATTTTTTAATGTTGGCCCAGAAACACCACTTTACGAACTATATTTTCCTGGTACAAATCCATATGATCTTGCTGTAATTTTTCAAGCTATGATTGTTAGTTTAGAGCATAGATATTATGGGGAAAGTTTACCATTTGGATCTAATATACTAAATTATACAAGTAACGAATTTCAATATTTATCATCAAAACAATATATGGAAGATATTGTTGAATTTAGACAATTTGTTATTAATAAATATAATTGTTCCACTAGTAAATGGATTAGTATATCAGGTTCTTATCCTGGCTTAATTAGTGCATACTTACGTTTACATTATCCTTTTTATTTTATTGGTGCAATTGCTATTGCTTCACCTGTGCAAATTGCAAAAGCATCTAGTAAGCACATTACGATCTCGCTTTTTGTTTTCTCAATTTTCTTTATTTGTATCTTTTCTGTTCTTTTTTTTTGTCTGTTGTAGCTGTAAGTTGGTTACCAAACTTTGCTAGTATTATTGGTCCAGATTGTACCGTTGCGTGGCGTTCGATAGCTAAACAAGTCGAAGATTTATTAGTAACATCATCGGGACGTGATCAATTAAAGCAAATGTTTTCCTATATTTTATCGGTAAATGGTATAAGAGAAAATGATGAACTATCATGGATGGAATTCTTAATAGATGTGGCAAGTATTTTATTTTATCCAATGGGATTTAATCCTACTGTTGGTCCTACTATATTTCCCCGTTCATATCCTGGTACATATATTTGTCAAAATATAAGTTCGAGTGATTCTTCAATGGTTTTAATGAATTATGCGACATTAGGTAATGAAACATGTGTGTATCAACAGTCAATTGGTGTACCTTGTCCAGTGCCATTCGCAGGATCATGGTATCAATGGCAACGATGTACAGAATTTCCATCACCTTATTCTCCATTATTGTACGATACTAATGCAGATATATTTAGTAAATATATTAATTTGGATAATTTATTTCGAAGTTGTCATCAAACAATGGGATCAGGTATTGGAAACTTGGATGATTTTATTTCTATTGGAGAACGTTGGGCTGGTTCGGCATCTTGCAATAATAATTTTGATTCATATGTTAATGTTGGAAACTTTTATTTTGCTGTAGGCACATTTGGTAAGAAGTAGCTACATAAAGGCGATAATAAGAGTGTGACCAGAGAACGAGATATATGTAGGTTTGTAGAGAAAGACTTCCTCTATCTAATGGTGTATGCATTATCAAGTTCTATTGTGTACCATTGAAACGTCGATAAAGGGCACCACCTTCACTGCATTCTTGCATGACGAAGGTAGCGCTCTCTATCGATGTCTCAAACGATATGCAATAGAATTTGATAATACATACACTATTAGATAGCGGAAGTCTTTCCCTACACACTCATGTATATCTGCTTGTCTGATCAAAAATCACCGTGCAACTTACAATCGCCTTTATATTCCTTGATCTTTATTCTATTGTTTTGTTGTTATAGATCCTACAGTTACTTATTTACCAACAACAAATCTTTCACGAACAATAACAGGTCGAATTGTACCTGACACTGGTCATGCATTATTATTAAATCGTCTATGGTATCCTAATAATTCTTATGTTGATCAAGCTTTTAATGAACTTGTTGAACAAATTAAAATATGGCTAAATATCAATGTTACTAGTACTGATCCTTCATGTACATCTGATTCATCCTCTCAATTTAGTTATGTATGGGTCACCATTATTAGTTTTGTTACTGTGATTACCTCAGCAATCTTCTGTTGAATATTATGAAACAAGAAAAATTCAGAAATGGAATTTCTTAGTATGAACAGTCGTGCTTGACTACACATATACTCCTTTTTTGTTTTTAATTTGGTTTGAAACGTTATGCTGTCGTTTCTATCAGATTACGTATGTATATTTTGCTTTGTGTAGATTTAACCATGTTTTTATAATACAAATAAAATTATGGTAAAGCTACCCAGGTGAAAAACTCGGACGTCAGAACGTACAAGGTCTTATAAGATCTTACTCATGCAGGATTTTTTTGTACAATCCTGACATAAGATCCGATAATATCGTATGGACTCATTTTTTAAAAGATTTCGTTAGATTCTGAATGAAAGATGCCAACAAAAATCTTACAAGAATTACATGATACAAAACGTATAAGAACAGCTATAACGATACCAACCTGATCATATACGATCATACAAGTTCTATCATCAAGGAAGCATATAAGGCAAGGGGGGAAAAGCAGATTTTGGCTTTCAAAATCTCTCAAAATCTTAAAATTAGAAGTGGATCATTTACATAGGGCACTACAAAAGTTTTTTCATACGGTTCTTCTAGAAGTCGTAATTTCAGGACATCTATTCTATTATAATGCCTAAACATATTTAGGATTATGTACAAAATTTCAGACTTCCACCTTTTACCCATCGTTGTATTTTTTCATTTCCTTC
The DNA here is from genome assembly GCA_905250075.1 of Rotaria sp. Silwood1. Taxonomy (NCBI): domain Eukaryota; kingdom Metazoa; phylum Rotifera; class Eurotatoria; order Philodinida; family Philodinidae; genus Rotaria; species Rotaria sp. Silwood1. Next base: position 8,246 of record CAJNOP010000892.1, on the reverse strand, counting down.
GGATCACCCTCACATCATTTTCGATGGGTGTTTAACTCTCACGTCAACAATTTCGCACTATGATTTTATATGACTGGAAAATTGGTTTAACATACAAGGAAAGCCATGCCCGTTTGGTGCAAGCATGGGGGACCAAGCACCTTCTTATCATACAGTCTTCAATTGGTTTCGTGAATTCTAACGAAATAATTTTAGTGTTGAAGATGCTGCCCGTCCAGGTCGTCCTCAAACATCTGTCAACGAACAAACAATTGATGCTGTACGAACAATAATTAACAATGATCCTCATTCAACATACCAACAAATAGAAGACATCTTGGGTATTAGTTCGCCAGCAATCAATTCAATTATTCATGATTATTTGAAGCTACACAAAGTTTGTACTCTGTGGGTGCCACATCAGCTAACTGATGGCCAAAAACAGTGGAGCATTCAATTTTGCTGTCGTTCACTGAATAGATTTGAAGAAGGTCAATCCCGTCGTGTATTTGACACTATAACTGGCGATGAATCTTGGTTCTATCATTATGATCCAGCAACAAAAGAGGAGTCAAAAGTTTGGGTGTCAAAAACTGATCCTCGTCCAACAAAAGTTCATCGAAACAAAAGTTCAGGCCAAATAATGGTAGCTGTCTTCTTTATGAAATCTGGTTTAATCAAGTCAGTACCATTAGAAACTGGTGTTACACTATATGCAAGATGGTATGTCAATCCCTGTCTACCACAAGTCTTCAAAACTGTATCAAAACGAAGACCAAGAAGCGGTCTTCGAGGTCTCATTCTTCATGACGATAATGCAAGATCACATCGAGCTTGGATTATCAACAATTTTTTGGCCAAAAATCGGGTTGGTGAATTTTCAGCACGAAACGTTCAGCACTAGGAATAATCAGTACGCGAACGTTCATCATGAAAAACCTCACTGTGAGGCTCTTGATCTGGGTAAGAGCGTGGTTGCAGGTGCCAGATCGGTGTTGGCGTGGCAATGGGTATGCCTGTCTATGTGCGGATCAGATCAGTGTATTTGTAACTCATCTTCATCCACACTCAGATCGGCACCAAAACCCACCAACACCTAAATCTCCATCTATCGCTTCTCCCATAACCGCATCCACACTCACATCTACACTTATTATCGCACTCGCATGCACTCGGCACCCACAGCTACACCCTCACCCATACTAAGACCCTTACGCTCAGGTTTTTAGTGATAACGATTTGTGTGCTGAAAATTCAGCGTGCTGATTATTCCTAATGCTGAAAATTTCGGTTCCCACAGTTATTTAATGGAAATACATTCATTCCATATGATATATAGCTGCTTGACGACAATATAGATAATCGAGAGATAATATCTTTTCCAGCATTTAAATATTCATTTGATGAAATATAGATAAAGAAAGGTAACCCAATGCAATTATGCTTGCTTCACGTTGCTTAAAACGTTGATTTGGATCTCGTATAATTTTACTTAATTCATCAAAATTTACAATGTTCAATTGATTTTTTAAGAAAACCATATGCGGCTATATTTTTTTCTAGGCTTCTTTTTGTTCTAAAATATAGGATCTGTCGGCAGACAAAATGGAATGCAAACGATGATCAATATTTAGAAATATTTCTTAGCAATATTCTTTTATTATAAATGATCGTGTAGAATACGTAAATTACAAATATAAAAAAAACTTCTAGAGAATCAAAAAAATCCAAATATGGATAAAAGAAGTTTTAAATGAGTATAATCTTATGCGAAAACATCAACGCTATATCGATCAAGAGAAATTTCTTCAAGAATTTTTGCTGCTTCTTCTTCGTCACATTGTTTAATTTCTGCAATAATCTTGGTGAAACATGTTTTGACTGATGCACCAACTTTTTTGGCACTTCCACAAGTATAAAAGCGTGCACCATTACAATATAAATTGGCAATTTCATTCCGATCTTCCCAAAGTAAATCTTGAACATATTTATTTTTATTATTTGCTTGACGAGAAAAAACAGATTTAACTTGTACTGCACCAAGTTTTGACCATTTATCAAGTTCATTTGAATATAAAAAATCTTCATCTGATCGACATCCATAATAAAGAATTGTAGGTCCAATTTCTCTTCCACATACTAATTGCGCTGCTCTTTCTTGAATAAAAGCACGAAATGGCGCAATTCCCGTTCCAGCAGCAATCATAACAATAGGTACCTTTGTATCTTCAGGTGGATGAAATCTAACATTACTTGCTCGAACACTACAACTGACTTGATCACCTTCTTTTAAATTTGCAAGATAATTTGATGCAACACCAATGTATTGTCCAGATCCACTTAATGCTGGAGTATTAAGTATATCAAATGTAAGTGTAACTACTTCGGAATTCCATAAAGGTGAAGAAGAAATACTATATTGACGAACACGAAGTGATGGAAGCATTCGAAGATATTGTGCAAATGAAAGTTCACATGAAGAATATAATTCAAGAATATCTAATATACTAAGACGTTTATTTAGGATTTCGATTTCATATGCATCTCCACCAAGATTGTTGAGTTGCATTTGTTCTTTTTCATTTTTACATAATGCAGCAAGGGTTTCAACTTGTTTTTTGCTGATCGGTTGAGCTAATTCAACATAACCACTTAAAATATCAAATGCACTAACTGGATAATTAGTTGGAAAGAAAGTATTTGTAGAAGAATGAATTTTAACTTGAGTATCAGTAGATAAATTGAATCGTTTGAGAACTCGATAGACAATTTCAATCGGATTCGATGGTAATATAGCAAGATAATCACCAGTATGATAAGTTTGTCCTTTTGGAAGTTTTATCTCGAGATGTCTTATTGTTAGTACAATTTTATTTGCTTCGACTAGAACTTTGTTTTTAAGGAGAATACCAGAATCAGTTATTTGTCCAAAATTTCTTTTTGAATTAACAATTTCAATAGAAAGTTTTTCTTCACTAATAACGTTTTGTTCATCAGTGTCTTTTCGTAAAACTTGAAAAAGATTTTCTTTCCAACTTTCAAATGCTCCATAAAAATCACCAGCAGAATCACCAGCACCACGTTCAATAATTCTTTTCCCTCCATTCTTTTCAATCATTTCATCAATATAAATTGGAATTTTTTGATATGTATTTACCCAATCATGATGACCCGCTCCAAATACAGCATAATTTATTTCTAGTTTAGGTTTCGATTCAAGATAAGCGACGAATTGTTTGGCATTTTCACATGGTTTACCTTCATATGAAGCCGTAATGATGATTATAGGTTGATCATTCGGAAGAGAACCAACAGTAGAATCAAGAGTAGCCACAGTAGCATTGTAACCATAAAGAGGTGCTTCAGATGCTAATGTTTCTGCAAAAGATTCACATGAACCAGAATTACTACCAAAGAAAATAGCCATTGGTCGAAGATGTTTTGTATCACTTTTTTGTTTAACTTTTTTTTCAGATTGTTTGATATTTGTATCAAGTGAAATTTCAAGTTGTTGCCGTGATCGAACTCGTATTTTGAAACCTTCAGGTTTAATTGTTAATGTTTGTTTAATACGAAGATCATAAGATGGATCAACAAATTCAATATTAAAATGTTTAAGAACAAGTGCCATAGCAAGAAGACTTTCTTGCCATGCAAACGGTCGACCAATACAAGATCGTTGACCATTACCAAATGGTTTCCATGAATTCGGTGGAAGATTTTCAAATCCACCATTTAACATTCGTTCTGGAAGAAAATCTTCTGGTCGATCCCATACTTTTGGATCACGATGTAATTTATGCAAAACAACTATAATAGAATCGTCTTTGTGAAGTTCATAACCACCAGGTAGAATAACGCTGTCTTCTTTTGATTGTAAAATAAATCCTGGTGCTGTAGGTTGTAATCGAAGTGTTTCTTTTAATACTGCATCAATATATTTTAATTTGCTTAATGTATCAACTGTAATTTCACCATATTGATCAACTTCTGTTTGTGCTTTCTGTAAAGTATGTGGATTTTTAAGAAGATAATACAAAGCAAATGAAAGTAAACCAGATGTTGTTTCATGTCCAGCAACTAAAAATGTAAGCATTTGATAACGAATATTTTCATCAGATAATTGATAACCACTTTCTGGATCTTTACCATTGATCATTCGATTAAGTAAATCTTTCACATCATTTGGATGTTCTCGTCTTTGTTTAATAATTTCATCGCATAGACTATGAAGATATGCAATTTCATTATTATACCAACGCGTAGTTGTTACCATAAGTGTATTTTGTAAAGAAAATCGTTGAGCACGTCGACCACTTTCAATAAGAACGTTAATCATTGCTTCAATGAAACGATGCATTTTATTTTGATAAAAACTATTAAATCGATAATTAAAACTGCATAGAGCAATTGTATCCAAAGTTAATCGCGTGAAATTATCACAAACATCAATTTCTCCGGGAAAACGTTCCCATCGAAGAATAAGTTGTGAAGATATATCCATCATAGCTGGAAACATATCTCGAATTGCTTGTGGTCCAAAAGCAGGCATTAGAATTTTATGAGCAAGTTTCCAATTTGGTTCTGAAGTATGGGCAGTAAAAAGTCCATCACCGCCTGCGTTTCTCAGTTCTAATAAACCTGAAGCAATTTTTTTATCGAATTTTGATTCATCACATACGAAATTGACGAATTCGTGACTAGATACTACTACGATATTTGTTTTAAAAATAGTCAATCGATAAATATCACCGTACAGTTCTTGCAGTCTCTGAAGTGATTCAGAAAAACGATCGGGATCTAATTCTTTGAGATTGCCAATCAAAAACGTTTCTTGAGGTTGTGGAATTGATTTGCTCATGATGATTGTTCACGTATGACAATTAATTATATTATCTAGTGATTAGTGTTCTGAAACATAGATAATTCGTATATTGTTTCTAATGACAAAGATATCATTAGAAATACAGAATTGTTCCCAGATCAAACAATCAGACGTAAGAGTTCGTAAAAGATCAAATACTGGAATCTGCCTGAAACGGTGTATAACAGAACTCGCCTTCATTTATGTGGCAATTCCATATTTAAAGGAGAAATTCAGTTTTTTTTTTAATAAAAGCAGAGATTTAATTTATCAAATTATCTATGGATACACAGGGAATATACTGATAAATGGGTGCGATGATACATGTATGCCTATACAGAGACAACCAGGTATAGTTTTATATCAGTATAAAAGAACAATTGGTAAAATCAGGAATGTGGTATTAAAATTAACACTAATTTTAATACTTTAGCATTAGACATAAAGTTAAGTCTAATACATTTTGGTATCATTGTGCATTAGCGTTATTAATGCTCATGTGTTAATGTTAAACTAGGATTATTTTTAATGTTAATTAATATTGATAAATATGATGTAGGTTTTCTCCAACCATATAATCTCTTGTATCATCTCTATATGAAAATTTTTTCTAATAAATTTTCCTGATATTGATACAACATACTTTTTCCTCTCAAATCAGACTCAAGTAACTGTCTACTCATGAACTGAAAGGTTTCCCATTGAAAGGGATGCTCTATTAACAAAGCTCAAAGAGTTCATTGCCTCTAAAGGGAAAAGATATGTCATATCAATATCAGAGAAATTTTTTAGAAAAGATTTTTATATAGAGAAAATAGAAGAGATTACATACTTGAAAATCTGTTACACTTAACTTTAAGTCTAATGAGAAACTATTAGTATTTTCTTATTACTAATACTAATCTGACACTCATAGATAAGATCATAAAGCTTTAGTTATATAGTGTTAATTAAAAATAACGTAGTATCAAGTTGGGGATATAATTATATAGGCTAAGGAGGTAGGGGTATAGTTTTCATAGCTTAAGGATATAGAGGTAAGGGTACAGGCATAAGGGAATAGTTTTAAAGGGATACAGAGATATATTGGGCGATATAGATATATCAGTATACAAATATAAAATGCAAAAATGAATTGAATTAGTCACACGAGTTAGTATAGTGCAAGAGTCTGTGATTAATCTTACTGTCTGATTGTTTGACTTGAGTAGTGAAAAGTTTAAAGAATATTTTGCAGATGTAAATTGAAAATTTCCTTCTGATCAGATAAAAAAGTGTCGTTATTACACACACACATATCTATGTCAAGTAACTACACGATCATTCTAACTCTAAGGAGAATTTATCTATATTCTAAATGAAACTTACTCGAAGTTTTATTGACAAAAAAGAATTGTTGACAGTGCACCTTTATTCGTTGCTTCACGAGTATAACAACTGTTACTGCCTTTTTATATGTCGTTTTTTTCATTCTATTTGAATGTGTCGCATACAAAAAGTACGTGCAAAAAGTATGTGTACGCACAAAAAATGCGTTAACCTTCAGTACTTTTTGTTCTGTGTAAGATTGTTTGAGTCAGGAAGAAAAGAGTAGTGTCAAACTCGAAAGTTGAATTCAAATATTCAACTATTGCTTCAACTATACAACTATTGCTGCCACCGTGGGGTTTTGCCCTCCCCCTCAAGTATTGCAAATATTTAAATACTTTAATTGAATATTTGAATACTTTAATTGAGTATTTGAATTATGGGTGTCAATTTAAATTTACTTTTAATTTAATTTACGCATAAATTAAATTACCGGTAATTTATATTTATTTTAAATAAACAGGAAAATGATATCCCTAATTTGAATTGAACTTTCAAGTTTGACACATATGGAAGAAAAATACATGTGCGACTATCAATGTCTTTTTATATTCATATAAATTAACAGTAACATTCTAAACTACTATTCTATATTAATGGATGCCCCATAATAAATGGCCGGTTTTTGTATTTCACTTTTTTACTACTGAATAAGTTTTATTCGAAAACAAAATGTACCACAAGATGCAGCAGGAAAAGCTCTAAATTTACAAAGAAAAGTTTATTTTAATTGTGCACTTTGTGTTTCGAAAAAGAACAAAATACTATACAATCAATTTTCAACGCTGCGAAAAGATCATTTTTTCTTCTATACGAATAATTTCTTTTTTCGTACTTCATCTTTTCATCACCTAATACCTTTTATTAAAAAAAAACAATATATAGTACAAGATACAGCGTAGCGCCGGAACCAGTTGAAAAATTGTAAATCGGTCCGGTCCAGCCGGTTGGAATCACATGAGCAACCGGAGAAAACAGGCGAAAAAATGGCGAATTTTTTTGAAAAACGATTTTAAAAAAATGGCTTTAAATATGAAATAGTTTAGGAGCGCATGTAAAAGACACTCATCATAATGAATCTTTTTATAGAGAACCTCAGAACAAATGATTAAAATAACACATGTTTTGAGTACTTTTTTACCCATTCTGACAGAAGAAATGTGACACCTTAGTTTTTATGGCCAAAAACAGGATTAACAAGAAAGATTTTTCAAAACTTTCAACCGGCGAATTTCCGGTTTTTACCGGCCCGGTTGACTTTCTAAACCGGTCCGACCGGACCGGTACTGGTTTGCCGGACCGGTTCCAGCCTTGATGCAGCGTGAAAAGCTCTACAATCTACACAAGACCACTTTTTTATAGCTGCACTTTTTGATTTCAAAATGGTCAAAACTTTGAGCGACCAAATTCCAACCGTGCGCAAACTACATTTGTCTTGGCTGAAGATCAATTCGTTTTTTCTTGTTTAATCTTTTTGTAATTGTTTTTGTAAATTGTAGGGCTTTTCACACTGCACCTTGTGGTGTACTTTTTTGTTTTTAATAAAACGTATTTAAAGATTAAAATATGCAATGCAAAGTGTAGCCATTTATTATGGGTCATCCGTTAGATCATCGACACTATTGTGTCACAATTCTTCATCCTGACTATCGTACTTAATGTGGTTGTTCTATAGACGAGAAAATGGCATGCCATCAATATATTCTTGAACAACTGAAGATCATCCATCAAGAAACAGGCAACAATGATGTCGAATCACAAAAACGTAAACGATTTAAATCTGGTCATTCATCTATTTTGGAAGATTTTGAAGATGAACCAGAAGCAACTGATGATGATGGCAAGAGTGTTGAATTTTCGTCACCAATTACTCAATCTGTGAATTGAACAAGTACAGTAGATTTTCATAAATCTGTCGGAAAAATTTTACCACTTTTTGTTTCAATTAGTGTGCAACTATTACACATCCGATCAAAAATATTTTTATATTTAGGTATCTCTTTCAAATGATATATTATTGGTCTTTCATTTTTCG
>CAJNOP010000891.1:65610-77565 GCA_905250075.1 Rotaria sp. Silwood1 | reverse complement strand
TGGAGATGTAAGATCTCCTTTAGAGATGCGCATCCCCCACACCCACAACCGCATCTCTCGCGCGAGATACGGCATCTCCCGCGGGAGACGTGCTGGCATCTCCAAAATCTTGGATATGTGACACTGCTGAAATTAAGAGTGAATAAGTTATTTCAAACAACGTTAATGAAATGTGATAGACACAGAACAATTCATACGTAAGTGATATGCAGCTCGATCTCTTCCTAGATATTTTGAGATTGATAGCTAAGAAGCTATCCGAACTGTCGATCTTATAATACAAGCCTGCAATACGCTAGGCTTTTGGATAAAACGACACAGTTTTTAAAATTCTAGGAACATGTTCGTATGATAGGAATTTTTATAATCTTAAGAAAACCACTTATGTACATTAATATAATTTTCTTATTTGCTACTAGACTAATATTTTAGGACCTAGAAAAACTAGATTTCTATCTAAGTCAGCAAAATCTTCGAAGTGCAATGTAAAAGATCATTATTTGGACTTGTTTCAAATAGTCTAACAGTCGTTCTATTTATGATCGTTTAAGCCAAATACGAATGATATACCATTTTTTCCCAATTTTAAAGTCGATAGTGGATCAAGTGCCTCAGAATGAATTGTATGATCTGATACTCTATTGTGATGTATCAACTTTATACACACCAATGATGGTGCATAATCAAATATTTGACATAAGATATCATTTATTATTTTATTTTGTTGATTACTTGTATATATATTCACATAGAATTCAGTTTTAAATCATTCGAAACCGGTCAATGGACGAATAGAATCGATGGTAAAAATTCCGAATGATTTGCACAAATATCAATCGTCCAATTTAGTGAACAAAGTTGTGTCAATAATATCATTATTGAAGATAGAGGAGAAGTGTTAATATGATTTGTATTTATAGATTTACATATTTTGAGGGTGTGGGTCTTTCACTCTCTCACAGTGACACCCTCCTACATCCTTCTCTACGTATGTATGAAACCTAAAAAAAAGTTTTTAATTCGTTGCGATATTTGAAACCTTCTTAGCTTTGATATCATGGACGAAATCCTCCTTAAGTGCCACAGCACACGGTTGTTTTTTTCCCATGTAAATTGAACCAATATTTGAAAATATAAGATTAAATTTCAAAAAAAAAACCTCAGTATTTATTATCCGTCACATGCATGATTATCAATATGTTATGAAATTTATATCACTCAGATATTTGCTTAGTAATATTATTTCATGAAGTCTGTTATACTAAGTAAACTGCATTGACGTCCACAGACATATCAAGATGGCTATCTATTTATATAGAATGCAGATTTTATTTAATACCTTTGATAATATATAACGAATATGAAATTTCAGATCGGAGAGAAACTTCTCTTCATGTTTATACTATAAAAGAGCTGTTCCATTAAATTACCATTGTTGTTTTTCATCAACAACAAAATGTTGTCGACGTTTTTCTTTGTTTTTGTTCTTCTGTCCTCATCAAGTACCTTACGATTGGATGAATTCTTTCCATTTGGCCCTGAAGTAGGTGATTCAACTATTCGACCAAACGATGATGAAAGTGAAGGTCCTCTTCAACTGACATATGTATTCCCTTATTTTGATAATAACCATCGTCAAATTTGGATCGCTAACAACGGGTTATTCTCTTTTCTTTCACCAATCCGTCAATTTGTACCTGATCCATTTCCTTTGGCCAACGATAGTCGTCTAGTGGCTGGATTTTGGTCTGATATTGATACTCAAGGTGTACTTAATGATACTGGAAACAAAGTCTACTACAAAATTTATGATGATACCGCACTTTCGAACTTTACACTAGCAGTATTTAATAAAACAAAACATTATGTACGGACTTTTTTTCCTCAACAACATCTGTTCGAGCCTACCATGGTTATTACTGCCACTTGGTATCGTGTGGGCGCTTATCCAAGTCAAATTAGTGCACTTAACACATTTCAAATTGTATTATCAACAAATGGAGATCGCAGTTTCGTCTTTTTTCTGTATCATGATATTCAATGGGCGGAACCTTCGAATAATTCGAATAGGTATGCTCAAGCAGGTTTCAATGCTGGCGATGGTATTGCTTTTGAAATGCTTCCACATTCACGTACACAAGAGATCGTCCGTTTGGTAAATGAGAGCAACGTCAACATTCCTGGTTTATTTGCCTTTCGTGTTGATACCGACAAAATCAATGCCGGTGGATGTACTACTAATGCATCAATGATTTCTTTTCGTCCTCGCATTAGTTCGCAACTTGGCTCAACAGCTCTCAATATTTATGGACCATGTTTTAAGAATGAAACAAAAGTTAAATGTCGCTTTGACTCTTCGCTACAAAATATCGATGGCATCATTATCGATGAGTATCGAGCTATTTGTCTTACACCATTTGCATCTGTACATGGACCAGTGTCAGTGAAAGTATCCATTGACGATGGGCAGACATTCATTTCAGCTGGTATTTTTACTTTTGCTCCATTACAATACGGTTCTGATGAAGTGATTATTGAAACTGAAGACGGCAACAAGTTACTTAGTGTCGGGCAGTATATTAAACTCAAATGGCATTTTTCTGAAATGGTGAGAAATACATTTTCTAATGATACGAAAATTGACATTGAATTATGGAAAGTAAGTCTCAATCATCAATCACAATTGCAAAAAGATAATACACCTATAATGCTTGTGCAAAATTTGAATCTTACTAAGTCGACTCGTATTCAACTACCTTCGAGTATTTCTGATCTTTCGACATGTTTTATTCGAGTCGTTGCTCACTTCAATGCTCAAATATATGCTGGATTAAATACAGGTTTACTAATTGTTAGGAGTCATCCATCATTAGCTCCCGAACTATGTCAAATTTGGGCTGCACAACAACCCGAACCATCAACATGGAATAACGATAGTCTTCTTCCATGTCCAATGACACGTTGGCAAGCGATAGCAGCTGGTCGTTGTTGTTATCAACCCGATCGACAATGTTATAAAGGTAATACGAATCAAGACAATTGCTGGCTTCATCAAGCTCGTCCAGGACGAGATGAACCATCAGCCGTCGAATGCTATGTGTCAATAACTTCAAATTCTCATGACGCCGGTGCAGAATGTTGTTATGATAATAATGGAACAATTATTACACGTGGTACAGGCGCAGGAACTGATAATCGATATCAACAAACAAAATTTCCTGTTCAACATTTTTTTCATGACTTTTTACCCTACTTACAATGTTGCATGATGAGCACATATATGGAAGCATGTGATAAATATATGTATTATCGACCACCACGAAGAGGTTCTAATACGATGGGTAGTAATGGTCAAATGTGGGGAGATCCACATTTCGGAACACTCGATGGAACCTCATATACTTTCAATGGCTATGGAGAATATATTTATCTAGCCATTAATAATGACACTTCGCCATCCGATGCCTTCAATGCTAGTAATCAATCTTATATATTTATGTCACAAATTCGAACTATTCCAATATCGTTCAATAATGTCACTGTCACAAAAGGTTTTGCTGCTCGATCTAATAATATCGAAAATCAATCAGTAAGCATAACTATTTCGCGTCGTGAACATCTTGTTTTACATCGTGGAAATGAAATTCTTGAATTTGAAGATAATATTGATACACTTTTCTTTCCTGAAATGACTATTAGTCGACTTGATGGCAATAATAATAGTCACTTCTTTCTTTCATGGACTATTGGTGTGACTATAGAAATAAATGTAATTAAAATGACATCATCATCAGAACAACTGGTGCTTAATATAGCAGCATCAGTGGCTGGAATTTTTCGTGGAAAAACATACGGACTATTAGGTACTTATGATGGAATATCAAATAATGATTTGCGAAGTAAAAATGGACGTATCATAAACAGTAATGCTTCACTTGAACGAATTCATAATGACTTTGGTGTTACTTGGGCTATTGACCCATCATCTTCATTGTTTTATTATGAATCCGATCAATCTGCCAAGTTTTTCGAAGAAAAAAATCGTAAATTTGTTCCATCATTTATTGATCCCATAAAAGAAGATAATTCCTCAATTCGCACTAATTGTAAAATAAATGCAATCTCTTCACCTTCATCATGGAATCCAGCTCAACGAGCATGTTACTATGATTTATATATGACTAATGATATTAATTTTGGTCAAGCATCACTAATGACTGGAAATGAACTTTTATCGATTCGAATGCATCAAAGAAATCCACCTTCATTTAGATCATCGCTTCCCCTCACCATGAATTTAACACACGGTGCACATGTATATTTAAATGTATCTGCAACAAGTGAATATTCATCACATGTTGTCGAATTGTTTGAACTGCATCGACCTGAACATGCTATATTTAACCGAAATACAGGTATCTTTCAATGGACAGCTATCAAAGGGGAGCATTATTTGAGCATTGAAGCTCTTGATAAAACATATAATTTAAAATCAAAACATGATATCACATTTGCTGTAAAAGTAATTGATGATGAAAATACTGCTGCTCCTGGAAAGGGTAATGACAATCATGTTAATGAAGCGAATTTTATCATTTTAATTATTGGACTGAATGTTCTTTTCTATCGATAAAAAAGCACTTTCATTAATGATATTCCAGAATATTTAATGAACAAGTGAATTTATTTTATTGGCAGCAAAGACAATTACTCTATTTTAATAATTTTCTGCTTGTTCTGATTCCTTCTTCTTGAACAACGAATTGCTTGATATCTTTTTCATGTTATCATAAAACAATGATTTCGAATAAAATAAATAAACGCGATTGCAGTTTTATTCGTTTGATATTTAGTTTTTGAATCAAGATAGAACCAATTGATGATCTTATCTAGTTGCAAAGATGCCCATGAGGGAACACTATAAGAAGGATGTAGGTTAAGAGGCATCAATACTCATCCGTCTTGACCCACGCCAGATCGATAAATCTTATAAATATACTCAGCTCGTACCAGTCAGTATTGTATTGATTTGGGGTGTGGGTGTTGGTGTGTGGTGGGTGTGGGTGCGGGTGTGGATGTAGGTGCTGTTTACTTACACTGCAACCACGCCCGCATTCACACCCACATTCACACATCCACCCACCCTTGTACCGAAAGGAAGAATAGAACCTCGTACGCTCCGATTCCGAATCGGAGACGTACCTATTCGACCAGAGCTCCCCGATTTGTGTATTGATTTTTTCGAAATGTAATCAAATGAATGTTCAATAAAAAGTCAATGAAAAAACTAAATTCCTTATAGAGACTATCTATTATTTATTGAATAATTACAATAAAATAAGAAATGAACTTATTGTGAATTCTAGTTTCTTATACATATTTAATATTGTAATGAAAGATAAAGTCAAAACCACAGACGAAGTCTTGATATATCGATGCAGTACCAGCTATTAGGAAAACGTCTTTCAATCATAGAATGATAAGATTCGACTTTTTAATGCTTGATTTGTCCATAAATATCGAGATAAGCCAATTGTTTCAATTTTTCAACTAATTCACAAAGATTTTGCTCAAAAACAGCAACATGTTTAACTAAAAAAAAAATAATTTTCAAAAAAATTTATATTTCAATCTATTTCAAATACGTACCGATTGATTTAGATGTTTGTAAAGATTTTATCCATTGTCTAGTCAAAACTTGATATAAGTCTCCTGCTGGATATTCTGGTGGAATTTAAACAAAGAAAAAAAAAACTTCAATACTAAGTTTTACCATGAAGAAGTTTCCCAATTCGATTATTCTTTTATCAAAAGACATTATAACGACTCTCCAGAGAACCTTTTCAATTGTGAAATCGCGTTTGAATTCGGACTCTATGCATAGGATAGATTCCTAGGATGTATGAGAAACTTCAAAATGAAAAATCTGCTTCAGATCGTATGTCCATAATTACAGACATTTTACTAGAAATTTAGTTCATAGTATTGTAAATATCAACAAATCGAGTGATGTTATTTTGACGTGAGATTTTACTTATAGGAAGATACTCTGAATGTTAAAATCAACAAAAGAGAATAGTGTAGGATCATTTTGAATTAATAAATTTGATAATCTGCATGCACAGCTCATATCATAAAATCTACCAAAGGAATATTTTACCCTTGATTTTCCATATATACAAAGATTTTGTTTCAGTGAATGATTCTCTGAAAATTTCTTGTTACGCGAAAAGTTTCTCCCGACATGCGTTGGCATACATGGATTAGATTTCAATAGTCTAATTTTTTGCATATCGTTTCAATTTCAAAACAATCGGACAGTTGAAAACTTTTCTTCCTGGAAGATAATTTTGTATAAATACTTTTTTTATTATATAATACAATTAAAATTAAAATTAAAAGATTAAACCCAGTCAAATGAAACATAAGAACAATCATCCTTACCACGAGTCTGACTGTCAATATCTTATCGAGGTTTCCTTTTTCGAACGGATGGTTGAGATTTTTGAAGGAGCTGCTGGCTAATACATCTTTTGCCGTATAATAAAGACCTTTATTTACAATATTATTTGAATTATCATTTATTTTACCTTTCTGTTATTAAATTATAGTGCAGAGTTCTCTAGATTTTCTTCACTTTTAAAATATGAAATAAGAGACTTCTGTCTTGATGATAGTTATTTACAGATGGGTCGTAACGAAATTAAATAGAATGAATATGTTTAATGTGAAGTATGCGAATCAACAAAAAAATTAGTCTAACACAAAAATAATTTTTGTCATTTTGGTTCTTTTCAATCTATTATTATGCCTCATTAGGAAGAATCGATTATCTGACGAACAGTCGAACTGAACTGTTTATTCCAATTTGGGAAAGACAAGCTATTTTATCATTGATTTATGAGTGAATATAGACGAAAGTATCGTGTATAAGACAATGATCAATATAACTGCTTTCAATTAAAAGTAATAAAAAGGCTTCTTACGTAAGAACCCTAATAATGTCAATTTAAGACAAGGATGAATAAGGAAATATAGTAGAATTAATTAAGCTATGTAGAGAATAGATTATTTTAAATTTATCACGATCGACAGTCACAGGAGTAACAAAGGAAGGATGCCTTTCTATGCAGTGTGAAAAACCGACAAATGTCCGTCGAGAAGAATGTTGCAAAGACCATCAGGAAAAATTCATATGGCTGATACGCAGAGAATTCAAATATTCAATTGCACAACCCTTTACTACTACTACGTCAAACACACAAAATGAATACTCTTGATAATGAGAGTGAAAGTGAGAGAGAGAAAATATCCACTTTTTTATGAAATCAACTGTAGATTTATGGACGGACGCCGTCCAGCCAGATCACTCAATAGATAAATCACTGATCAATGTAAACGAAAACAAACAATAGTTGTGCTCCAACTATAGTTATATTCACATATTTCATATTTTACAGTGATGTAATCAGATGTATTACCATTGAATAATTGTCTAAGCTACAAAAATTCTTGTTCAAACTTTTCTTGAGATGGTGATAATTACCCATGAATATCCATTTCCCAGAACAGTTTGGTTAGGCGATTGGTCATTACTGAAAAAAACGTAATTACGTTACTAATGTTCTCAATGAAACAGAATTGAACGCTCATTAACAAGATAAAAATTTTAAATCTTTAATCAAAGTTTTCGTTCAATTCAAATTAAAATAACATCCTTTCAAAAACAAAAGTCAACTGAAACTTGTTGAAATATGCCCATTTTCTTATTCAAAGTAAATATTCATATCGCTAAACTTAAGTCAATCAAAGATAAGATTGATCTTAGAATTGTCAAATGAAAACACAAGTTTTAATCAGAATCGAAAATTTTCTTTGGATTTTAATGAGTACAACAATATATAATGATTTCAGAATTAGTTGAAGAGAAAAGATATTGTTTAAGGAAGTTTTCTTTAGTTATGAGTCTCTACTTACTTGATGTCCAAGGAAAATCATCATGTCACCAAAGGCGTAATGTTTGCAAATTTGGCATATAACTACTGAGAGTGGATATCAGACTTTTTTCTGTATAAATTGATTCATTTGAACTAGCATAACAGCTCATAAGACAAAATTCGGCATGTTGAACAGTAGTCAATGCATTTTTTTTCAGTTTATCGAATGACTATAAATAAAAATCATGTTAAATTATAAGATTTTATTCGACAAAAAATAATGCTTAGAATAAGAGAAACAAAAAAAAATCCGTAATCAGGATTCAAATGCAAAACTAGAATAACATCGCTTTTTCTCTATGTAAATAATTAACAAAAAGAAGATAGATCAGGATAAATTCTAATATCACCATTTTATCTTTCTTTATGGAATTGAGAACAAGGCAGAAACAGCTTATTCTGATTGACTAGAATCAATTCAAGTCAATGAAATCACTTGGTGTCAAGGAGGCATAGTATGAGCTCTTTCCCCTTTGGTTGAGATGTCTTTTTCATTTATCGAAAGATTTAGATTCAGGGTGGGTGTGGATGTGGGTGGGTGTGGGTGTGAGTGTGGGTAGGTGTGTGGGTATGGGTGTGGGGTCTCTCTTCACCCACACCCCACACCTACACCCCACACCCACACCCATCCACACCCACACCCACCCACACCCACACTCCATCCACACCCTCTATCTTAGGCTGTGGTGAATTGAGAGTGCAGGGTTGAATGACACAAACGGGTGTGGGTGTCTGAGTGTGGGGTGGGTATGGGTGTGGGTGCTGGTATTTATCTTCCGTTAAATCATGCCCACAGCCACAGCCACACCCCACAATCCCCATCCACACTCACACCCAAACTGGTGATGATAGGCACTGCATGATGCTATCAGATGCAAAAATCTGCTGTGATGAGGCTGATTGGCTATGTCAAGGAAAAGACTATGAAGTGTTCAGGAAAATCGTTCATGTGTATCGAGAGTGGTGTAGTGTTGAAGGGGAAATATTTTTTTCAGGTCTAACCGGGGTGGAGTGTGGGTGTAAGTGTGAGAGAAGAGAAGGTCACACCCACCCCCACCCCACACTTAGGCATGCACCCAAACCGTTTGGGTCGCTTCTGCCAAAATAACGAAAAATGGTCTTATTTACTGAACCATGCGACACAACACTTTTTCTTCAGCGAAAAACTGAAGTAGGAGAATGGTACTACAAAATATCAAAAGAGGGATTTCGGCAACCTTCTTAGACTAAATACTAGAGTTAATCAAAAAACCCAAACTCAATGAGTTTGGATTTGGGTTTGGGTTTGACGGGTTGTTCAGTCCTCTTTGAATATCTTATTTAATGGAGCAACTCATTTGATCATTTTCCATTTAGTTGTCAAAGGCAGACTTCCTTCGATATTAGTGGCGCTACAGTTTATTAATACAGTTCCTAGTCAATGAGATAAGTTTGAAATATCCAAATTCTTCTATTGAGTTTGGGTGCATGCCTACCCACACCCCACACCCACACCCACACCAACACCCATAACATATAATAAACTCTTATATCTAGAAAAAGTAGACGATGAACTTCTTTGACTATTTATTACGGATTAAAGAATTTAGGTATGAATAATAACACGCTTTATTTATTATTGTCTTTCGATATGTCAGTTTGTTTAGTTATGTCAGCACTTAAGAGATGTGCGAGCGCTCTATCAAATCGTCCATTAAACGAAGCATACGCTCTTTTCAATGTCATACGTCTTATATCTTGCTCGATCTGCAAACGTCTTGGATGATCGGATTCCATTATTTGTCGGATAATAACAGCTGCTTTATGATAGAACTGTAATGCTTGCTGATAATCACCTAAGTTAGCATGTGCTACTCCGACATTTCGGTATGCATCAGCCATCTTGGCACTCATAGACGGAAGTGTATTAGCGAGCATGGTTAAAGTTTGTTCGGCATACGTTAACGCTTGCTCATAATTTCCCAATATGCCATGGATACCGCCAATATTGCCGAGGTTTTCTGCTATATCGACATCATTTGCTGGTAAAAATTGACGACGAATAGCCAATGCCTGTTCGAAATAGTCGAGGGCCCTGCGTGGTTGTTCACGCCCAAACAAACTACCTAAATTATTTAGACATCTGGCAATGTTTTCTCGATGTTCGTCGTCTGCATTTTTCCAAATAGCCAGAGCTTTTTCAAAATAAGTTGAGGCTTTATTGTGTTCACCTATGGCTTTGTAAACTAACGCTAGGTTATTGAATGTTTTTGCTCGTTCTGGATCCTCAGAAGATAATAGTTCATCTTCCAAACCCATTGTTTGATTATATAAATCAATAGCCTGATCGTAATGACCTTGTTCATCAGCAATTTGTCCAAGAAATCGATAGATACGTATCATATCTGGATGATTACTTGGACATTTTGTTAACATTTGTTCAAAAGTCTCTTTAGCTTTATCTAGCAGGCCCATTTCATATAAAACAATGGCAAAATCCTCAACAGATGTTTTTTCTGAAATGCGACTTCTCAAACGATCGAGTACAGATTTAAGTTCAGTCTCATTGTCACTACATAATTGCAATTTCACCCAATACATATCTGGATAATCTTCGATCGAAACGATGCGAAAGATGGCACCTAAAACGAACAGAATCTCCTTCTCACCTGGCATATAGCTTAATTCCGAAATATCAGCAAATGGTTTGACATCTATAAGACTTGTACTCATTTCAATTTCAAACAAGACCGATACAAGTCCTTCACGTGCATGAGTAAATCCATAAGACATCAAATAATCAGGAGTCGTTGAAAAGAAACTATGTACAGACATAAGTTCGCCTACCGATGCTCGAAATCGATCGAGTTCGGTTTTAGCTATCATTTGACCTCGCCATGTTGTGATCGTTTCCGTTGACAATAATTGTACTTGCTCATCATGTTTTATTCTCAATTGTTGATATAAATCATCAATATAAAAGCCAAAAATGAATAGTTTACAGACATCTTGCTGTCGAAGAGCTTCATTTATTTGTTTGTAAAGAAAACAGTCACCTGAATAGTTAAGAAGGAAGAAATGATTAATCGAAACAGTATGCTACGTACGTGTATACCATTTGATGGCGTCAGTTGGGCAATACTCGCTTTGGAATTGACGAATTTTGTATTGTTCGACATCATTTCCTTCGTAGATGCGTATACACTCAGTGATTAGATCATGCATAGCATTAGATCTTCGTCGCCGCATTCGTAGTATGACTTCAATAAAGAACTGAAACCAGAGAAAATCTCCATTCAAACGTGATGAAGTTGATTCGGTGCGGAAGAAAAAACTAATTGGCAGTGTTTCTTCATCACGCTGATAACGTGCTATTTCTTCCTGAGTTTCATTATAAAATGTTTGTATCAATGAAGTCTCTGAGTCATTCAGTATACGGTTATCAATTGACGTCTAAATTAAATAAAATATTGTTTGATGAACCCAAAAGCTTATAAAAATATCTGAACCTCTGTTGAATTATCAGAAATAGTTGTATGGTGAAGATGATGATCACTCATGATTAATGTAGGTGAGACGGTAGCAAATGGTGTGAAGTTTATTGAGACAAAAATGAGACCTAAGTTAAAACTTTTTATGCATAAAAATGTCGCATTCATAGATAAGTTGTATTTTTTTTTCTCACGATTTATTTCGTTCTTTCAACAATACCTACACTTACGCGGTCATGTGAAGTAATAAAGAAAAAAAATGCATACCTGTCTTGTTGTTGTTAACCGATAAGCTCAAACGTAGTCAACAAATATTTTGTAACAGAGAAACAAAAAAACTACAATATTACAAAACATCAAATGTGTAAATATGGAAGATAGATGGCGAAAACTATAAATATCAAAAAGAAAATTAAATCCAAGGTATTAGATGTCAACTATCACTTTTTGCATGATTCAATCTAGCTGAAAAGCTAGAAACAATACCA
>CAJNOP010000891.1:54829-65510 GCA_905250075.1 Rotaria sp. Silwood1 | reverse complement strand
AATAAGGAATTGAAAACTGCAAAGTAAAACTTACTACGAGTACATAACCAGCCGAAATAGGTTTTATAGATAATTTAATATTACAATATTAGTTGAAGTATGATCAAATAGCATAGAAAGATAGAGCTTTTCTTTCTCTATCAGACTATACAGAAAGAAAATTATTTAAACCAATTACACGGTATTAAAATGTCACTGCCCGTACTTTTGGTATGCCCTAAGTATATATTTGTCGTGGTCGAAGTTAGAATTCAGCTCAGTTCAGAATTTATCTAGTCGAAAGTAGAATTCTAATTTCATCTAGATGGAATTCGAACCATAAAATGTTAAAGAGTTAACTTGAGAAGACAGTGAGATATTTTTTTTTATATTGTCAAATGAAAATTAGTTAATGCAGTAAAAGACGAAGTATATGAAATATTCTATTTCAATAAAGAACAAAGAGAATATGTACTAATTAATTACCTATGAAAGAAAATATTTTTTTTTCAAAATGTTAATTTATTCAAAATACATAAAATTGAGCATTGTAGAATTTTATTTGCCAATTTTATTAATCATATATTAAAGATTGACGCAGAGAATGATTTCAACTTTAGGTTTTTTCAATATCATGTAGAACACTAAAAAAAATTTAATTAACTTCAAAAATGTTACAATATTTACTTTGCATTAGAATTCTCTGAAATGGATTAAGCAAATAGCAGTGCACTAAATCATCTTAGAGTTTATTTCTCCTACGCAATTTTCTACTCGTCAGTATAATATGAATTCATGCAAATCCTATTTCTGTTTATGATAAACTGATTTTGACAATCTTATATATTATCTATTGACAGTAGTCTTGAATTTTAATTAACGATCAACGCACTTTGTCAACAAATTCTTGTTTGAATGAAGAAAAAAAAATTAAAAAGTGACAAGATCAGACATGTAGAAATTCTCTACATATTCCTAGTTATTGTCATTTTTCTAAAAACTTCAAGATGAATACAACAATATTGACAAATGATACAAACTCAACAGTGACATATCCTTCGGAGCCACACTATTCATTAAACACCAGTCCGGTCATTATCGCTCGATTCTATCAAATAGGTTATTCATTTACATTTCTACTTGGTTTTATTGGAAATCTAGCTAGTTTATCTACATTTTCACGAGCAACATTACGAAAAGTATCTACTGGATGTCTCTTTATTATTTTGGCTATTTCAGACATGTTATATTTACTCACCTCTATCTTTGATTATTTGGAATTCGGTCTAAAGGTAATGAAAATTCATTTTTAGGAAATAAACACTTCCCTTTTATTTGAATAGATTCCTTTTAATGGTCGTCTTGCATATAATGAACTTTGTCGATTTCGTGTATTTATGATAAATGTAGCTCAATTAGCATCAGCATGGATATTAGTGATAATTTCAATTGATCGATGGATTCGAACACGATTTCCCTTCAAATCAAATTTAATCTGTACACCAAACAAAGCTTTGATAGCTGTGACTCTATTACTGGTGATCGATATTGCTCTTCATTCTCATATATTAACACCCATGTTTGGAACGCTTCTACCTGGTTTTTCAATTTTAGCATGTGGACCGAATCCAATCTACAATTCATATATATCATTTTACTTCCTTCAATGGAGTATTGTTCAGGTCAGTCAAAAGCTTAATGATTACTGAATAGTTTTGTCTCATTTTGAATTAAACTCAAATAAAAAGTCTATTTACATAGATTATCGAAATATATCAATTTCTTTTCTTTACACTCAAATCTATGAAATTTGACCTAAGACAAATCCTCTTCTATTAATTTTTCACCAAAATTCTTTTATATATCCGCCGGATCTCGCCAGATCTATCCAGTGAAACTTTCAGAATTTGTAGAACTTTTTGCGCTGATCATTTTGATAATAAAATGTTTAAGGTTAAGCTCTATTCTCATAAAGGTAGAGATCAAATACTGTTGATGCATTTTATGTTTTTGTGTACGATTTCGTCCATAAATTTTAATGAGACTTTTATCAAAAAGTCGATGATAGTCTATCGTTACACACTCGAATTTTAAAACCAATTGCATATTATATGTTAATAATTGATCAGTATTTTATAGTAAATGATCACTATTTTTCGATCAGTAAAAAATTGTTTTTAGCGTAGCAAATAATTCAATAGTTCAGTAATTAATTTAGAAAAAAAATCAATATTTGATTTTTTTTTGTTGTTTTTTCTGAATTGTTTTCAGTAAAATTAGCATAATTACAATAACGTAAATTTAATAAATCAATAATGCGTTTTTTGCTTTTGATGGTCTATCACAACATCTTTTCTCATCAATTTTAACATCTTTGGCAACAAGTGGTGGCTTCCAGTAGTTTAATCTAATTGCCATACCGACAACATGTTTACATTGAAATTTTTTGAAAAAAGCTGGAAAACTGCAGACATCATCTGACCATTTTAATTTATCTGTTGATAAAGCGAAAGAAAGGATAGGAAAGAAGAAAACATTTTGTTGACTGATAATATTATCATCAGTCAACAAGAACAATCATTCTTCTATTTACATCAAAATGTTTTCATCGAAAAAAAATACAAATTATTACTGATAAAATACTATTGATTTAATGAGCAAATTAATTGGGTACTGATGTTTTTATTTTAATATTAATTAATTATTTATTTACTGATCAAACAATTATCTAACTGAACAAAAACAATAGTTACCCAGCATCAAATTTTATGCTGACACTTTGACTTCTTTACTGATCATTTAATTTGTACCGATTGCATGTTCAGATTTCTCGTGAAAAACTTCATCAGATTCTTTAGAAATTAGAATAATTTCCATCTAGTTTCATGCCTTCATCTATTGATAGTATTTGACCGATATTTCTATGAAAATCGAGTAAAACATTGAATAATCTACCACTAAAATGATCTGTATAACCAATTTTGCAATTCTCGGATAGTTTATATGAATTTTTGAGAGAATTCTTGAGTTAGTTAGTCAGATAACATGGATACATTCAACAGAACGTAATGCAAAATTTGCAGTGTAAAATAACCGGTGACCCATAAAATAAATGGGAGAACTTTGCGTATCCTATTTTAATCCCTAAATAGGTTTTATTAAAAAAATAAAATATACCGAAAGATGTAGCGTGTAAAAGCTCTACAATCTAGACAATAAGACTTATTTTAATAGTGTAGTTTTTATTTTCAAAAAGAACGAAAATTTTGCACGAGTAGTTATCGCAAGGGTAAAAATTGATTGCAGGGAAGTTTGCTTTTTTTTCGAAAATAAAAAAGTAAACAATTAAAATAAGCTTTATTTTCTAGATTGTAGAACTTTTCACGCTGCATCTTTTAATAAATTTAATTTTTTTTAGTAAAACCTATTTAGGGATTAAAATATGAAATGCAAAGTTCTGCCATTTATAATGGGTCATCCGTTAGTTTTGAGTGTGGTTCCTTTCCAAATAAAAGATGGATGAAAAAACAAATTAGTACATGTTTAGAGCAAGATCTTCTCTATCGAACTGGTAATGCCACCTTTCTCGTTCATCTCGATTTTCCTATCGACTTTCTCGAATATTTTTTTTCTCAAGAGTGTCAATCAATGGATAATAGAAAAATGCATGAAATATTTTCAGATTCTCAGTCATTCTAATGCAGTTTTTTATAAGGAATCCGAATATGTAACTGGTTTTAAAATTCGAGTGTGTAATGATAAACTATGATCGGCTTTTTGATAAAAGTCTGACTAGAATTTATTTCGAAATCATACGCAAAAACATCAAATGCATCAATAGTATTTGATCTCTGTCTTTATGACAATAAAGCCTAGTCTTAAACATTTTACTAGCAAAATGATCAACGCAAAAAGCTCTAGAAATTGTGAGAGTTTCACTGGATTTGGATGTGGTGATGAAATCGTCTGTCGATTTCCTCCGGATATACTCTCCTTTTTATCTACTAAATAAAAAA
Organism: Rotaria sp. Silwood1; assembly: GCA_905250075.1. Classification (NCBI taxonomy): domain Eukaryota; kingdom Metazoa; phylum Rotifera; class Eurotatoria; order Philodinida; family Philodinidae; genus Rotaria; species Rotaria sp. Silwood1. The sequence continues at coordinate 61,515 of CAJNOP010000891.1, read as the reverse complement.
CCAATCGTATATATCTGATTTAGATCTTTACAAATTGCTTAGTTCCATCCATGATAATGTTGATAATTCTCATTGATATATTTATTAATGTTCGTCTTCGTAAAAAAGCGGTTATCCAATCAAATCAAATATGCCATGGAGACAAAAATATGAACCGACAAAAAACTCTTCAAAAACAAATGTTTATTCTTATGTTGGCAAGTATTGCTATTTTTCTAATTACTTCTCTTCCGGTGGCTCTTTATAAAATTGCATCACCACGAGAAGGCAATCCAGTACTTTTGCTTTTTCGAATTGTTGGTATTTGGGTAGGATTAGGATGGCTTCAAAGTCTCAATTATGCAGTAACTATTTCTTTTCATATATAATCATCTAATGCCTTTCTTATTTAATCCTTAGATAAATTTTTATATTCATTGTTTGAGTTCAACATTATTCCGTAAGGAATTCAAACAACAAATAAAATATATGTGGAGTAGAAATCAATCTCGAGTAAGTGCTGTGGATATTACAAAATCAAATCAACATAATCAAACTCATCCAATATCGTTCAAATATTAATTATTCATTGAAAAAAATTCATTGAAAATATTTAAATCTACATACACACTTTCTACTTGTTTCAATTCTTTATGTTGTATTTCAAAAACTAAATGAGACTGATCAATCTAATCGGATATCCGAATTCTTTTGTTTCATGCTGCTTCTATAACATATTATATTAAATATGATTTTTTTTTACCATTTATAGTACTAATATAGTGATGATGATCTGTCAAGGATGAGGCGTCTATATCGTATCCAAAATAAAAATAATGAAATTTCTTCGATAAATCATATTTATTTAATATGCTATAGAAGCAGGATGATAAACAAAAGAAATCGAGTGTCTGTCTAGATTGATTAGGTCCACATATCTATCATTATTTTAAATGTTGTCTTGTGTTTAGATTTTTTTTTTCTCTCGAGAAAATATCTTGTAAACTATTCATTACTTATTTGTCTATTGAATAAAAGTTTGAATGTCATTCAAAGTTGAGGGTGTGGGTGTGGGTTTGGGTGTGGGGTGTGGGTGTGGGTGGGTGTGGGGTGTGGGTGTGGGTGTGAGTGTGTGAGTGTGTGTGGGTGTGGGTGTGTGGGTGTGGGTGCGGGGTGGGTGTGTGGGTGTCGGTGTGGGTGTGGGTGTGAGTGTGGGTGTGATTGAAGATATTCACAGACCCACACCCACACCCGCCCTACACACCCCACACCCACACCACCCACGCCCACGCCCACACTACCCACGCCCCACACCCACCCACACTCACATCCACACCCCACACCCAGACCCTTGTCAAGTAAATTACAGCTCTCTAGTTCTCTCAGTCTTTTCCATTAATATACTGTTCCATAGAGCAGCAGTTTCTCTACTGATTCATGCAAATTTAGTCTCATTTGATTATAAAATCTTATAGCTAAATCTAAGATTACATGAACAGCACCAGAAATGAATTAGTACGAAAGTGCCTAAAATTTCCATAATAAATAATATTTTTCTGTTCGAATTCCAAACATTTTCATGTGATACTTGGTCCAACTTTATGTATGAAGGATCTCTTTCATTTAAGATTACTTTTGCGACAATAAAACTCGGTCTGAGTCAAACAGACGTTTGCAAAAGTGTTTTTTAAAGCTAGTTTTGAGACTTTTCAAATTTTTTAATCAAGACATCTGATAAAACAAATAAAAATTATATAATTGGATAAGATAAGTAATGAACTATCTAATTATATAGAATTAAAAGTTTTCGACGTTTCGCAGAAATACAATAAACTGAGGAAAGCAAGTAGAAATAAGTGAATTATCCTTTACAGTATTCAATTTTTTAAGAAATATCTCAGAAAAATGTGAACTTCTCTCTATTATAAATGCTTGCTATTTTGAATAAAACATATGTATACTTCTATTAATAAACGAGTGACAGGTAATTTCGTTCAATCAAAGGAGTCAGAAACCTTGCTAGATGGGGCTGAGCCCCCTCTAGCCCTCCTCTGGTTACGCCACTATTAAAATGATGTGCATTCCTACTTATCCTTTGCATCATCTCATTTCTATTGTTACATGAATTCTTTTTCAAAATATATCATTCGATAGAAAAAAGAACGCTCTACACAATAGTGTAGTTTTTATTGAAAACACATCTTGGAAAAGGTCTGAATTTCAACAAGTACTCATGTCCTGGTGCAGATCTTCAATAAGTCTTGTTTTTCTCCACCATAATAAGATCAAAATTAGCTTTCAAATATATCATCGGAAAGAGCGTTGCAAACTATACAAGATAGACTATTTGAACGATTTTTATAAGAATGTGTCACATTGGAGGCGATTTGACCACGACGATTGACCACACTGAGACCCATCAATGGGTTCCATCGTGATGAATGTGTTAAGGATAACCTCTTCCACTTCTGAAATAGCTTCTGACGTTTATGTTATCTTGAGCAAGTTCACGATGATTCAGAAAACATGCTGATCAAATATGAGGTCATCATCGATATTAGCTCAGCGACAGATTATAATGCCAATCTCGAAACGAAATATGTACCATGTACCGCTCATTTATGTTTTCTACGATGTTTTGCAGCTTTGTTTTTATCTTATCTATACTGCTGTGGGCACTTCAGTTTTGATTTTTTTTTGGAAAACGTCTCTTCATATAGATACGAGATAGCTAGACATCGATAAATATTTCTTTTTTGCACTGACATGAAAGCATGATATGAGTATGAAGGAAGACAAGAGCTATGCTCACACTCACAGTGCATCATCTGATCCACGTCCACAATCAAATTAATTTATAAACTTTATTGCAATCTTTTATGCAAATGTTTGACTCATTTACTATTCGCATTAACTTCTACATAAAAATGATATCTGAGTTCACATGATTTTTATGATTATATATTTCCTTCTTGTAGGGTCACAACGAAACTTTTAGTAATCTGGTGAAATATTATATGGAAGTCTGTGGATGATTGTCAGTGTTTTATGTGAACATACACATTTCGTGTCGCTGGTCTAAAGATAATAAAGTGTCTAAATCGTAGTTGGCTCGCTAAAAGTCATGGAACTTCTACAAATTTCTATAATCGTTCAATTTCAAAAGCAAATCGATAATATTTTCTACTTGCCTCACTTTTCATTATAGCACTGTTTTGGTTGTTCATTTTACTCGCTTGTAGCAAGTTTTTTTTTTTATCGACAGCTTCTGGCTGAAGTAATCTCCATCAACTCATTCGATATTTCTTCTAGTGCGACAAAAAAGTCTTTCCAATGGATTTGATAAATAGAAATACGATAGTGCTCAAGGTCGAGTTCACAGTTGACTGCTATGATCAAGATGGGCATTCTATGAATACTGCAAATTTTTCGAATAAACTTTTTCAGAACTGCGACGAATCAGATGGATCTTTTATATGGTTTTGTTCTCCTTGCTCATCCTTTTAAGAAATATCTTGAGAAGTACACCGCCATACAACTCAATTACTAGAAATAGTAGTCTGTATTTCTTCTTTATGAATTTCACTCACAGCTTTTTTCACTACTATCGCTTCTTCTTTTCTTTTCTTTCATAATAAATCATGAATCAGTTTTGCAACTCACAGAACGATGCATTCGTTTCTTTTAAAGAGAGTTGTGAGTGGCAAAAAAGTTTCTTTAAATGCTTCAGATGACACTTGAACTAGGGTATGGGTCTCTGTGTTGGTGAATAAAATGCTAAAACTGATATCTACACTCATGCCCACCAACTGACATCAGCACCTACACCTTAGTTTACCCTTGTCAATCAAGCATCGGTCGCACTTGAAATTGGTTGTCGTATGAGAATGAAACAGAACGAGTTGCTAGAACGAATAATTCTCTTGCGCTTCCAATAGCAACACTACGTTATAAAAAAAAATCTATTCTACTAAAAAAAAATATAAATTTCTTTTATAGTAGTGCCTGATGAAAAAAAACATCCAATGAAAGAGAAAGTGACGGTATACTCTGCTGACAGTCGGCTATGTCAATAAAAATATAAATACAGGACGTCCAAAAAACACCAAAGTAATAGTATTTTCGTATATCTTTTCTATTTCATTTGAATTTATCAAAATTTTTCTTTTAAATTATAGGTGAATATACCGAGTTTTTATTTATGCTAATGGTCTTCGATATTTATATGCAAATGTATCATCTTGAATCAATATACAAAATTTTCATTGTCTTTCGATTTTCAGAAAAAAACATTATGTACAGTATTTTTCTTTAATTATTTCGACTTCCTATGGTAGTTTTCTGTGAATTCTACTGAAAGAAAAGGTTAAATCTTTGTCAATATACGTACATATTCTTTTAGAATACGACAAACTCTATCTAACCGTATGAAAATATTAAGAAAAATTTGGTCGACTTTTGAATAATTCATATCTTACAAAGAAATCAAAACTTTTGTATATTGGTCCAAAGTGATATTTTTTGCACAATACTATGAAAGATCGTTCGTATAAATACAAACTCGGCATGGACGCCTGTAATTTAAGAAAAAATACTTGGTAAACTTCAATGAAATAACAAATATATGCACTAAAACTTTTGGTAGGCTGTTAGCCACACCCAGTGGATGGTGTGGTCGAAATTGTAAATAAATACTGACTTACTGCATGATTTTCCGGCGCAGACTTTCTGATTTCTTTCATAATTCTAAGTTTTTTCAAGTTAGAATACTCTAAGTAGCCACACTTTTTAGGATAAGAATATTAATAGTTTTGTAGATAGCTAAATAGTGGAGGCAACAACTGTAGACTACAGTCTGACATAAAAATAAAGTGTCATAAGATGCCCGCCACATGTAATTGGGTGAGATTGAAGCATGTCATTAGTCTCGCTATGAACGACCTTAGTCAATAAAAGTCACTAGTTTTCATAGAATGTTTAGTTCTTTCAACATTATATCTTTACTTAAATTACAAAAATTATAGGATTTGATATAAACATGGGTGACAACGGTAAAAGACGACTGACAAGACTTAGTTTTTTCGGTGAATCAACTAGTTGGAGAATCCGACGATCTCTACGCCGGTTTGGCAGGTCGCTGATCCAAACGCTGAGACCATCATGTACGCGTGGCAATCGTGACACCACTTACGAAGTGGTGACATTGACACATCCTCCAGTGCACAGTGAGTTGGAAAATCGTTCTCCTGAGAACAAAGCAGATACCGACAATGTTGGTACCATTGAAGCAGACATTCCAAATGAAACAAAAACGTCAATAAATTCTGAGCGTATCGAAGATCGACCTTTAGATACATAACGTGTGTTGCTTAATGGCGATTACTGGAAATGATAGTGATGATATCTCAATAGGATGGTGCATTTACCATATGAAAAGACATTTCTGCCAACAGAACAGATTATCACTCTTAGCTATCTTAATACAGAATAATATTTTCTACTTTTTATCAAAATGTTGCTTATCATCTTTTAGTTTCTTTGATTCAAAATAACTGACGCAATTTCACTTGTACCATAACTTTCATGAGATGGTAAATTCTGGGTGTGTGGGTGTGGGGTGTGAGTGTGTGTGATGAGCATATCAACTCCCACAGCCACACCTACCCACCACCCACACCCACACCCTTATTCGTTCTATTGTACCATGAGAGAAAAATGTCTCAGCTATAATATCATCATAAGTTGAATGTGGATCATTGGTGATAACCTCTCGTACTAGTTCAATATTTTCATCTGTCAGCTCGGATACTGGACGATCAGATAGAGGATCATCATTGACATTCTGTCTTCCTTCACGGAAACGCTTTGCCCACTCTGCAACTGTTGGATATGATAGAACCTTGGGTCCCAAAGCTGTTGCAAGTTCTTCGTGAATTGTCTTTGGATTTATCCCCAAAATAGTTCGAATTTTTATATAATATCGATTGTATTTATTATCCATTTTTGAAAATTTTTTTTAGTTCGAATTAAAGTTTATCGAAAAAAATACTACAACTAAGTCCAAAAGAGATTTACTGTATATACTATTATAGATAAGACATTCCACTATTTATCCATGCACAACACTCTTCGATATTAATTGGTTTATCAAATTGCCAATAGCAATCTGGGAACTTTTGGTCAGACCTAAGTATTAGAATTTTCGAAACGAAATGTATACATAACTTATGTTTCGTTAAATGACTAACATTTTTCATATTCTAGCAATTTTGTCTGCACGAATAAAAAAAAGTACGCTCACTTCCTTTCGCATCTTCCGAGCGGATGACTCATATACCTGTTGATTTTGCCCAACATGACATTCACATGCATTCAGTAATTTTTATAGACTCCACAAATTGTTTTTTGTTTTATTGGTTGTACAATAAATGGTCATCATTGGACCAGATTTGAGAAAAATGAAATCTTCATAACTATGATCTCAAAATAACTTGTGTTCAAAGATAAATTTGTTTTAATTACATGGAGCAATTCAATAAATACAAAAAAAATGGTTTTATGTTAGTTCGTAAGCAAAAAAAAAATTCTCTTTTACTTTATTCAAGCTACTATTTTTTTTATCAACGTTTCGATAACAATTATTATCATTTTCAAGTAGTAACATAGGATCTTTAATTTTGGAAAATAATGAGAGAAAGAGAAAAAAA
>CAJNOP010000891.1:41603-54819 GCA_905250075.1 Rotaria sp. Silwood1 | reverse complement strand
CACACCCACACCCACACACCCACATCCTCAAGTTCTATGTCAATAAAATAATTATAACACGATAGAGAAGCATTCAATGTAATATCGAATTCTTTTGGTAAGTCGGACTTTGTCGATTCGATATCTTGGCTTGGCCTATGAGGGTGACATGAGCAAACTTCTTAGTGCTCGAAGGCTAATTAGAAAAAATAAATCAAGCTTCTGCACAGGAGACACAACCTTAGAGTGACACTGCCCAAACAATAAAAATACAAGATTTTCAAGCCTATGAAAAAGACATGCAGATGATCTGTGAGTAAGAATGACTCAGCAATTTATTTATATACATCCAGCGTAACACTCACGTCGAAGCTCACTAGCAGTATATCTCATTTTGTCGATTCTTTATCACCGTTGACAATTCTGTCACTGCTCAATACTTTTATTTTCATATTTCTTCATGAATTTCGCCGTCATTGGAGGGATTATCGATAGATGAAATAAATGTATCACGAACGGAACTATTTTCTTGTTGATGTTGTTTACCACGAAATTTGAAATCCGAAACTTGCAAGTGAATGATGTACTTATTCAAAATTTGATCGTGTTCAACTTTCTTAACCATAAGAAACGTTTGAACACCGAGTAGAACTTCTTCCTCTTCAGGAAATTGTGATAATGAGGAGATATCAGCAAGGCATCCATCTGGATTAGTTGGTACATGAATATGAAAGATAGTATTGCCATCATAGAGAAGTGCCATCGATTTATTTTTCGTTGTGCTTGAAAATGCTTCCCATGAAATATATTTACCTATGAATTGTTATATAACTTTCTATCATTTTATCAGTTACATTGGCATTGCGATATAGAATAGTTTCTGCTTGATGGCAATCTAATGGAGGACATCACTTAAGACAATCTGACAGTAAACCACAATACGGTCCCAATAATCTTGCATAAGTTTTGTCTTGCTCTGTCACAAATTCACCAAAATTATGCTCGGCATTTCTCATAACATGATTGACGACTTTGTATAAGAAACTCTCCATTGTATATAAACGAATTAAATAGTGAATGATTGACTCCTGCCGACCAAAGACTATCTCAGATATTTGCTTGAGTTCTTCGGCAATATATTCAGCTTCCTTTGCTTTACCAGCAATGATACCCAGTTCTCGAATGCCATCAGTAATTCGCCAAATGGTTCTTGGTTCTAATGGTATATTGTCACAACCAGTGGCACTTAAGAACGAGTTCGGCCCTGGGTTAAAGGATTTCTCGATCAATTGTGGCCATTCCCAAACAAATCGATGAATTCTGACATAAATATTTGTGTCAATCACGTTTGTTAGTCTTTTTACTGGACATTGCTCGTGAGAATCTTGTTTACTAATTTTAATTTGACGCTTAAGATCAATGACAAACTCGTCTAGTTCGATCTGCTCCATGCCTCGTTCATATGCATTTTCAATCATTCGATTTTCAATATCTGTATATCGTTTCCATTCGTTGTCCTTCGATGAATTATCAATGGACTTCCACACCCATACTCTAAGTTCTTTTTTGCCCTTCTTTCAACAAGACACTTTCTTCAGTCATATTTGGATGAAATCGAAATACTGATAATCAAGAGATTGAGAGAGAATTGTAAGGTAGATTGAACATTGTAACTTGAAATCCTATCTAGAAAACAAGTAAGGGTAAGAAAAAAAATATTATTCACTGAGAAGTAGTTTCATTTGTAATCATGAATGAATCATAAAAGAGAAACTGATCGAATAGGACGAACGGGTGAGAAGTATGAGTGAATGGCAGGGGAGCTGATGATTGGATAATTAATTCTGTCAACAAACTATGGAAATGGAATTTGTGTAGTTGTTGTGAGATGTTGGATAATCTTTACTCATATTTGTGTACGACGGCACTATTTATCGGCTAATGGACCAGCTTATCATGATCTAGATATGGATGTGAATGAGGCTGTCATTGAGCAAAATCGACTGGGATGAATTGAAAAAATGATCAACTTTTTTGATCATTTATACATCTAGAAACTGTGTCATCGAACAAACCCATTGAAAATTTTGAACCTATGCCTGGTGCAGGGTTGCCAGATCTTCTGATTTGGCAGAAAAAATTCTGATTTTCGAGTTTTTTCCCTATACCTTTCTGATGTTCCGATTTTTTCCGATTTTCAACTTTTTTCTGATTTTTGGACTTTTTTCTAGGTTTTGGTTTTTTGAGTATTTAACTAAATTTTAATATAACGCTATCTTATTATTATACGTTTAATGTACTGTGACTTCTTTACTTGCTAGTAGCTATTGGTTAGTCTCTGTATTATAAGATTACTAATCGATACTTGTATGTGCTGAAAAATCTTCCTTGAATGAGACCAATATGATGCATCAAGGAAAAGAACTTTTAATTTAGTGAAACGTTTCCCGATCTTTATGGTCTGATTATCGTAATCGTATGGATATTGAATTGGTTGCTGCTGAATTGAAAATTAGAATGAATGCTGATTACTCTTGTCTCAAAAAGATTTATTAAAGCGAATTCGAACAAATGAAAAATATGAACAAAAAAAGCGTAATAATACTGAATGATATTGTGTATTTTCTTTCGTATGATTGTTTCGAAATGTATATATGTGTGTAATTTATTTTCTGCTTCTTTTTTTTGTAAAGTTTGCTCAGAGTCTTTCGAACTAAATGACATTGGCATGCTGTTCATGAGAACTGAACTTTATTTATATATTATTTTTATTAGTTTTCTTTATTGTGAGATACATTTTTAAGATGATGTACGTAAATGAAGAGAAGCATAACAAAAAATATTGTATCAGTAGAAAAACATTAGAGATTTATGCACAAAAACAGTTTTCCGACTTTTTTCCGATTTCGAGAAAAAAAATTCCGGACCTTTTCTGATTTTGAAAATGAAAATTCCGATTTTTAAGTTTTTCATCTGGCATCCCTGGTCTGGTGTCAATTCTTGAACTCCAGTTTATTTTCATGAGGTAATTTTCCAGCAACATCTTCAAATATTGCCAATCAAAAGTATATGAAACCGTGTTCGATCGTTGTTCTCAACATGTCAACCGAGCGACATTGTTGACAAGGATGCTTTTGATCTGATAAAATAAAAATTTTCTTCAAAAACAATTATTTAGTTGGCACTAGCTGCTGCAAATGTCAAGGGGGTGGATGAGGAGAGGTAAAATTTTACATCTCTCTTGTTTGCTCTTTGCAAACAGGTCGACGATTTATTATTGTCGCCATGGTTGTACTCGATTTCGCCGTTGGTAATTGAACGAAAGTACATTGAAAACTTGCCAACGAAAGCGTTTTGATGCGACATAGTAGCAGTGAAATGACATCTGAATAAACAGAGAAATCGCATGTTTTTACATTTGGGCCAAGTTCTCATACGGGATATATTCCATAGCCCAGAACATTAAAAAAGTGCTGAACTATTTGTTCCTGTGCTAGGGATCTGCAAAATGACTTTTTTCCAGTCCCGGTCCCGGCTCCGGTCCTGATCTTGAGGGTGTGAATGTGGGTGTGGGTGCGAGGGTGTGGATGTGGTTGTGGACGTGGATGTGTGTATCATTTCTCTCTTACTCACACACCCACACCCACACCCACACCCTAATAAACGCAGCTGTTTGCATGAAAGATTAAATATCCAAGACATATCAAATCTGAAATACCTCATTTATATAAGCAAAATTTTCTATGATAATGAATAGTGATCAACAGCACAACGACAGGTACAACTACAACCACAACTACAATTACAAGTACAACCACTACACAAAAACCATGTAAGCATTGTATTAACATTTTTCGTCTTGATAAATACTACTTTTTAACGCAGCAAAAGTAGCTTTTAATGTAGTATTAATCTATAGCCAACTATAGATTAAATTGAGAAGATAAATACACTGATATTATGAATGATTTAATATTTACCATTAGTAAAACTCAGGTAATAGTAATCTTCACATTAGTTAGCTATCTTAATTATCGAAGTTTGATTCGTTTTCTTGACAGCTATAAAATTAAATCCATCTTCACCTGAATACAAATGATCTTAAATTCAAATGCATCGATGCTATCGAACATCTTTTTGGAAGCATTTAATTCGTAGTATTGACTAAAAAAGATCTCAAAGAGCTTCTTTTTCGTTTTCGGTAAAGAGTAAACATACCATTGGCGAACAGCATAAGATCCATTGAAAGTTAATAAATCGATCATTTGGAAAAATCGTAAAAATAGCTCAAGAGAAAATTCTGATTGTTATGTAGCTTTCATTCATATTACTTACTACGTAGATACAAATTAGCTGCGATTACTTGACGTATGTGAAAACATATTCACGTGTGTTCTCTAAAATATCTTTAGTAGTGATTCATTTAACATCGATACAATATTCAAATAAATCAAGCACATCAAGAAATACGTGTAATTGAAGATTCTATATGGATCGCACAGAATATAGAATTTCACACCATCAATTGTCTCCTTCCTTCATTAAACATTTAGTTGATAGAGGATAGGGGTGTCAGCGTTCCCCGGAACAGGGAACAGGAATGCGACAAGTGCTTCCTTCCCCTTAAGGGGGCCCCCCACCTCAAAAATGGAACTTCGACAGGGTACATGGGATATTGATGAAACTTTGCATGGATGTTGGGCTCATGAAAGTACATTGCCAAAAAAAATTTCACGCCCCTATCTCTTACCGTTCTGGAGATATCAGGGTATCAAGCTGAAAAACAGGGCTCTCAGGCAAACAAAGATTTCATCACTATAGTACATGCTGCAGAGATCGGGTTGGTTTTATTTGAAAGATAAATCCTTGCTGCTTCGGATGAGGGAAAGGGTTTTTTTCAATTTTGCTTTATTTCATTTTTTAGATCATCGAAATCTCAAAAATCTGAAAATCGAAGGTATGGCTTTCTAGAAAACTGAGAGTTTCTCTACGATTGACGAGTATGTAAAAAATCCATTCCCCTCATCCGAAGGACTATGTATGTATCTATCAATCAAAAAAAACCGCAGCTCTCTAGAGCGAAGTATAGTGGAGAAAAATTTGTTCTACGTTTGATCATTACATCAAAAACTGGTTCTGAGAAAAACCTAAAAACATTTTTTTTGCACAATATCTAGCTATGGTGCGAGATCAACACAAAGCATGGTCATATCATATATTAACTGCTAGAATTAATCAAAGTGCATAGAACTACGCCACTGCTGACACTTACAGTTGACAGTGAATGGAATAGTCGACAGTTTTTCTTTGGTTTTTGCTTAAATTCTCATATGAATATTACAGGGGGCACTTGAGAAAGTTTTAGTATATCTGTCGAAATCTTTCAAAATTGAAACTTTTTTTTATGAATATTGACAGTAGACACCTTGGCCGATATGTCTGTAAGCTTATCTCAAAAATCGTTGTCTTTGACGAAAATCGATTTTTCTGAGGTGGGGGGCCCCCTTAATAGAACGTTTTCAATTCCATCGAATTAACGACAGCATCTTACAAATTAAACGCTTTTACAAAAATTGACCAAAGGTAACTGAGATTGGGAAAACCGAGTCTGTAATCGGTTTCTCAAAATTTTGAGTTTCAGTGTGTCGTCATGGAAAATTTTTTTTCGGAAAATAGTAATTTTTACAATGTGTGACCGAAGTAATTGAGGTCGGGAAATTATAATCTGGAATCGGTTTTCCGGAATTTCAAGTTTGTTTTTTTCAAGAAAAGTCACTTTTTTTCAAAAACGCATACACTATAAGTCAAAAGTATCCTCTTCGGATCTCAGCTACTATACAAGCTGTTGCGCTTAAAGTTGTAGTTTATAGGATTCTCGATAAACGCAGATTAATGGTGAAACCTGTGTCCCGAAAGAATGAGTCACGAGAAAGTTATTAGCCAAACTATCTATGACCATTGTGGAATCTATAACTTGACAACAACGAAAACTTTTGAGCTCAAGCCTTCATTCTTCTCATTTCCTGTATATTGCCTATCTCTGATGAGAGTTTCGTTAAAATTCATTGAGCTCTTGTGAACTTTAACTCAGCTCACTAAAGACATGAGCAACAGGGGAAACTGTCAATAAAAATGTGTTTGCCGCAATGCAGTCTGGACTTGACATATAGATCTCGAACTTACAGCTAAGGACGTCCCATAGATATGTAGCATGCTCTAAACGTTTCATCCTTATATCACTTACTAGAGAGAAACGGTTATCTATGGTATTGTCTGTCCTGAAATTTTCAGAACCATAGCTACTATAAAAATGGAAAACCACGTCATTCTATATCTGAAGAGTAAAGCCATGGAAAATGAGAATAGTATAGCATAACAAGCTGTGCTTTGTAACTTGAATAGAATATCGTAAGAACTACTCGTTGTATTAAAAGCATCATCCGAATTTTGTCGAATCGCAGAAAATCAGCATAGAATTCACACATCATTGTTTCTGACTAAAGTTCGATCAGAACTTACGAACTTTAACTGTCGAAAATATTTGTTTTTCATTGTTTTGCAAGATAATTTGCTTTAATTTTAATCCCCAAACAGTATTCTGTAAAAGCTGTGCTGGCTTTCTGCAATTTGACGAAATCCGGATGATATTTTTAGTACAAAGAGTATTTCTTACAATATTCTAATCAAGGTACAATGAACAATTTGTTATGCTGTACTATTCTGATTTCCTAGGGCTCTCGATCTTTAGATATAGAATGACGTGAATTTCCATTTCTATATTAGCTAAAGTTCTGAAATTTTCAGGACATACAACACCATAGATAAGCAGGGTGTGGGTGTGAGGTGAGTGTGGGGTGTGGGTGTGGGTGGGTGTGGGGGTGTGAGTGTTGGTATGGGTGTGGGGGTGTGGGTGTGGTTGTGGGTGTGGGGTTGTGGGTGTGGGTGGTGGGTAGGTATGGGTGTGGGTGTGGATGTGGGTGGTTCTTCTGCTCTTTTAATCACATATCCACACCCACACTCACACCCACACCCACACCCACACCCACACCACACCCACACCCACATCCACCCACACCCACACCACACCCACATCCACACCCACCCTCACACCCTGTGCAGTCGTCTTGATCTTCAGATGCGTTAGATGAGCAAGATAAAAAGGCTTTGCTAATATCACATTCATTTTCTTGATGGAATAGATACCCAAAAGTGAGAGCGATTGTAAACGAGCAAACAGATCAAAAGTGAAACCATAAGCCAGAAAATAATCCGATAGACCAGGAGTGTCATCTTCGTTAGAGAGGCAAAGTGAAATAATCCGATCGGTAATGGATGGTAGATAGTTTTCACACACTAGATCAAAGTCACGTTTCGATATTGATCGAAAATTGAAATATTAGTTCAGAAAATGGACCAAGAGAAGTGTGTCGAAACGACGATTGAGATTGTAAAATGCACGAAAGATATGAACATCATCAAGAAAAACGAATAAATCGAGTAAGAACTCGTTAGGCAACAATTCAAATTTCATCTATATGTTTGTATATGACGGAAAGTATCGTCACTTTTACCTTTTTGTTTTTATTTACGTTTGTTTTTTACCACGTTTAGCAATCGATATTCATCGAGTGAGTGACAATTTTTCTATTCTATTATGATATCGACAAGAGAGAAGAGGTAATTTTTTTTCTTGTTGGTTTTTTCCTTTTCTCTCAAATCAATTTGAGACTGTACTACTATGAGTAATATGATTCGTTGGCAAGAATACGAACAGACAACCTTGCAAAGCAGCAAGCAGAAGTTACTTCCTCAAAAAATAAATTCGAAACTTCGTTCGATCAATTTCACACAAAAGAACCAAAATAGAAACTAATTATCTATCGAATTCGAAATTCAATGATTGAACTGTATCAATCCCTACTAATGTATGAATGAAACAATATTGAATCTTCTTTGAGAGCGATCAACATTCTAGTTGTGAAATAGTTATTGTAAAAAAAATTCGATAGTTAATAAGGAAAAATTTTCATCTCCTGAATAATTCAATCTCGTGGACTCGCCATTATTTCATATAGTTAAATCAACTGTTTTCTGATGATGTTCGCTTAGTATACAGGCAAAGTTCGTACGACTATTCGTATTCTTTATTTCGAATGCATCTCTAGGATAATCAAGTTTGATACATTATGCCAACATTGTCTTGTTACAGCAAAAGTAGCAGAAGCGCATTACTTATAACACTTGTCACACATGGTTTCGTTCTCTTTTTTTCCAATTTTGCTTTCTGTATCGTTGGGTGTAGTAACAAATACTTATACCCATACCCACAACCACACCCACCATTACGAAGGAAGTTCTTCAATTGATGACATCCTATTTAGTTGAAATTATTTGCATTATGTAAACCCATATGAGCTACGAATACTCTGAAAAGAGTTCATCCTCTCAATCAATTGTTGTCAACATACTACAATTTTTTGGTATTTTTAAATGAGTGGCCAATTGAAAGAAAAACTAATTTTTAAATTTCGATTTGAAGGCAGATTTTAGTGTAAATGTTTCAGGCTTGGGTGCTGTTCGTATCCACAGATACGACTACAGTAATAATGTATCTTTTATATAGGGATAGATTTGATGTTCTCTTTTAATCTACAGATGACTATAAAATCTATGGTTTGCCTTTAATTGAATCATTCATATTGGTTTTATTTTTAATAGGTATTGTCATAGCAGTACATGGTTATGAAGATGATAAAGGTATATTTATTGTTAAAGATTATTGTTTTAAAGATCTTTTGATTCCAAAACAATTATCATCATTAAAAGAGGATAAGTAAGAATAATATATAATTTTCATCAAAAAAGTTTTCAAAAATCTTTTTGTTAGATTTTTCTTATTTGCTTCGGGTTTTCTTCTATCTGAAACTTCAATAATATTTAATCAACTTGAATATCTTGTAAAATTCATTAACTCAATCAACAAATATTCAATCTGAACAAATAAAGTTTCTTTTAAGTAATATTATTCGATTCGGTTGTGGCTGAAAATTTAATCAAAAGTTCAAACTGTTTAAAAGATACAACAAATCAAGTTAGTCAGATTGTGTTTTTCTTTCTTCAATGTTTATCATTAAGATATTTTTAGAGGCTAAATATTTCACAAGACAAATGGCAGCAAGTAGTGTGGAAGCAATGCATAGTATCGATGAATTACTTGATAAAATTGCTGTATATTTTTCCTTTCTTATCTATTATGTTATTAGTTCCTTTTTCATAATTTGATTTCTTATACTATTACTGATATTGATATAATGCCCGGTGTAAATGATCCATGGTAAATTGTAGAAAAACGAGAAAGGAAATACTTTTTAAAACATAAAATTTTCTCCCTTTTAGTTGTTATATGTTACCGCAACAACCATTACATCCCTGTATGTTTCCATCATCGAGTAAACGTAAAACGACACTTTGTCTTGCCAATCCATATGATTTTCAAATTGGTGATATTCGATAATAAAAGTTTAGTTTTATTAATATTGTATAGAAGATGATTTTTTTAATTAGTTTTCTTGCAAACATCAGGACAAAATTTAGATGATATTTATCCTCTATCAACTATTGATGATCGTGTTCAGATACTTGAGAATTGTCTTAAATTGTGTGCTATTGCACCAATATGTCCTGATACATTAAGTATGATAAAATAATTATTTGATAGGAAAATTAATTTTCCTATTTTAGGTTGTTATCCATACGTTAAAAATGATCCACTCATAATAACTGATATACCACATGTCTTCTTTGCAGGAAATCAGCCTAAATTTGAAACTCGTGTCTTTCAAGATATCATTATTACCTTTTTAATTTTCTTAAAAGAGATGGCTCACATGATGCTAAATTGTTCAGCTCGCACATAGATACTAACTAATTCAAAGTCAGATGTAAATTATGAAGTAGATAACATTCTATTAGATAGGTCATCCAAGACAAATAGTAGTCAGGAATATAGCTACTCAATTATGCTGTATATAATTGAATAAAACAAAAAATTTTAATGTTGCTTAGGTCCACATGATATTCAAGTTCGTCTTATCTGTATTCCATCTTTTGCTCAATCGAATTCATATATTGTACTGAATTTACGTACACTTGAATGTTGTGAAATATCATTTCAAAATAAAATACCACAAATAATTCAATGAAAAATGACAGTAGATTGGCGCTCTATCTAGATATAAACTAAATATTCATTTATTCTTTTGTACTTATGTTCATATTGTAAAGAAAAACAAGATAAATAAACTTATCGATATTGACAAAAATAATCACATATTTACAGAACTTTATACAAATATAAAACAACAAGCTGAAAAATCTTTGACAAATCTTGTTCAACATGCATATGAAATAGAAAATCTTCTTAAAAAGAATTTTTTTTTTCAAATAATGAGGTCATAAATATTGACAAAACAAATTTATCAAATCATCATATGAATTTAATGATTCAACCTGTTCAAAATTATTTACAGGGTTTTATTGAAATAGTTGAACATTTAACAGTTTGGCTTGAATTAGAAATTCCATCTTACAATGATAGTAATGATTTTTGTATTGTTGTACAAAATGAAATACTTGATGAAATAGCTTAAATGAAATCAACTTGTATTACTTGTATGAGTCAAATTATTGATTATCATGAACAACGTGCTATAGCTAATTAAGAATTATTTAAACGGCCACAATTTGATGATAACTGTCATTTAATTTCTACTCTTGACTATCAATTGTATAGAAATTTAAAATTAATGCTTCTAAAAACAAAAATCTTATATATTAAGTATATGCAATTTATTGACAAAAAATAAAGATTTAATTAATAGACAATCATCTCATCATCAACATGCCAATAATTATTTTTAGATAAAAACCTTTTATTGGTAGTAATTAGTAACTGAACTGAATGTATACCGTTACAAAGAAAAACAACTTGTCTTATAATATTTTTGAATTCATTGGCAAATATTTCCTAAGATGAATGAATGATTCAGAAAAAATACACAAAAAAAACGGATAACTAGAGCATCATTGAATACGTACTATTTTGTGATCAGTTTAGCTTTAGTACCTTTGTAATGTTAATACTATCTGAAAAAGGCAAATGCGATAAAAACTGGGGTATGTGCACGAGAAGAAATGTACCCACACTGACTATTAACAGTATGTAAAATAGTTTGGTTCTTCGGTTCGTTAAAAAACGAGTCTTCTTGCATGTCTTTTTTATAAGTGTGGGAATCATTGTATCTTATGAAATCGATGATCACCATAATGATGCACGCCTTTCTAAGGTATCTTTGAATTCTATCTTGTAGAATTCTTTTTGTAAAATAAATATACTTTTAATCATTGCTTTATCAAATCAATTCTAATAGAATTGAGTGCGGGTTAGAAAAATAAAACTAATTGTTAGTCTGCGCTAATCTATCAAAGAGCCTGATACATAGTCAAAGTAGCAATAGGTCGCATGAAGTTTTTATGTGCAAAAACAAATCATTTCCTTTTTCTTCGCATAAGTGTCCAACACAGTTTATTTATGAAAACTAATCGTTTTTTTTACTTGAGTGAAAAGTCTGAAAGCATGAATAATTCGGATGCTTGCGTAATTATTAACGGCTGTCTTTGTTCGAACATACGATTAGAGAGCTTTATTTAAGAATTGCTATTACTTGATAAATGTTCATTCTTACGAAAATAGTTTTTTTAAATTCTTTCTTTCAATTTTAATAATGTTCTAATGTAATACTTATAATTATTTTCAGAGATGTGCAAATACAGATGCAACCTGTAATCGACTCATCATATATTATCTGAGATGTCCTCCTATTTTCCTTGAACTTCAGAATTTGTCTAAGTACGTGTCATTATATGAATTCTAGAGAGGTGTAAATACAGATGTGAGTGTAGACAATAGTTTTTACAAAAGGAACATCCACACCCTCAAAAAGCTATATTTTTCAGTAGATGTTATGGATTTAGTCATTGAATCAATATATTATTTAGAAGCGAATCATCGTTCTATTGATGTTGTTAATGAAGAAAATATTTTACATCATAGTTGATAAATTTTAATTTATTTTAGTTAAGAAAAGAATTTTTATATTAAGAATATAAAATAATCCATATTTTTGGTACTCAAATCTTTCAAAATATTTGAGAATTAATAATGCTAGACAAGGTTAAATAATTCTTTAATAGAGTTTATTTATTAAGATTTCTAATTTTATAAGTAAAGAAGGAATTATCAATTGCAGATTAAACTTATCACAATAGAAAACAATCAGGTGTTTTAATCTTGTATAAATTGATATTACTATTATTGACGACTTTAATGCTGTTGTTTTTTTATCAACATATCTGTCTAGTGAGAATCTATCTAATATACTGAGTCCGTTAGTTTTCAAGGTTCACAGTTAATACAAAAATAGTATAAATCTTCTTGAACGGAAGAAAGTAAATTTATCAATGCTAAAATTTATGATCGAAAAGAAGCATAGTACTTTCATTTTCTTTTTACCTTTAGAAAGAAAAAAAGTCAAAAAAGATATTTGTTGTTCATATTCTAAGACAAAAAGCTATATCTTCAGTGTTGTTATATCGAGAAAAGGTTAGTCAGACTGAATAGAAAGTATTGTATCTTCTATTCATATTTTAAAAAATGAGTAAAGTAAGTCAATTTTCTTCAACTTGTTCCAAATAGTAGAAATTATTTAGTCTGATCATCATCGTAATTTTCATCATTATCTACTAGATTATTTGATGAAAAATGAACCAGCAACATTAGCTATTGGGCTATCTACTACTCTTCCGGATGCGTGTAAATAGAAGACTCACACGTTAAATTCTTTTCTTCTTAATATATGTACAACGTGACTTAACACGTGCTTCCAAACATACAAACTCAATCTATTTTTATACAACACTTTTTTTCAGTCGACTGAATAAGATAAGAAAGTGATTTTTTTTGTTTTGTTTTTCTTTTCTTTTTCTCCAGATGCAAACACAAAGAATTTCATTTCTTTCAACTGCACTTTCTTTTTTCTGCTTCTTACACTTTTCAACAATAATAAACTCGTACGCATTGCTATCAAAAAAATACAAATAATTTATACATGGGTAAGAAGAAACTACAGTTCTAAGAGCCATTGCACAAAATGAACAACAAACACTATTCAATTGATGT
>CAJNOP010000891.1:12381-41503 GCA_905250075.1 Rotaria sp. Silwood1 | reverse complement strand
GGTGTGGGTGGGTGGGGGTGGGTGTGGGTATGGGTGTGGGTGTGGGTGTGGGTGTGGGGTGTGGGGTGTGCGGGGTGTGGGTGTGGGTGGGTGTTGTTAGATTCTCTTTCATCCAAAAATCTCCTACCTACTAAAAGCTAATAGACTGGAAGGAATCAAAAGAATCTTGATCTGTATTAGCTAGGTTAGTGGTGTTAGTAATCCTACTTTGACTTGTTAATTGATATGACTGACAAGATGATATAAATCCGGACGATGAATATATATATTTAATAATGTAATACAAGTGACCATGATAATGAAAAAATAACAACTTAACAACATATAACCACTTAGCCACTAAACTACTGAACAACTGAACTGGAGAAAAACTTGTTCATAAAGTTGAACCAAAGAGAGAGAGAGAAAAAAGAGAAAAGGAGAAAAGAAAAAAAGAAATATATGTATATACATACATATGTTGGGGAAACATCGAATCCCACATAGGTCACGTAAGGAAAAAGGAAGAAGGAAAGAACGAAACAAGGTTAGCGGCAACGATGTAATATCTGTTGACGCTAACATAGCAAAGCGAATAATTATTGCATGAACTCTAACAATTTGTTCGAGATAATAGCGTAGATAGAGAATACTCTAGCTACTAATAAACTTTATGTTCAAGTAAATTGTCAAAATTATTGATACGAGATCTATGCAATATAAGCCTCGGCCAACATTGAAAATTCCGATGCATTTAACACTCTTGAATAAAATGTTAAATCATCTATTTCTCCATACATCTTCGTATAATTAAAAGTTGGAATTCTAGCAAAACATTTCATTTGTTCGAAATTATCAGGTAAGTTCGAATCAGAATCATCCAAGTATGCGCCTCCGATTGTTATCGAAAATCGTGGATCATCAGCTATAAGCAATGAGAAACGGCGATGCGTGTAGTTAGCAATCATCTCACCATTTTGATATAATAAATATGTATCGGGACTTTGGTATGCTACACCAATATGAACCCAAGTGTTATTTCCAATGAATGAACCACTAATATTGAGTATTTGGAAAATACTCGGAAAAAAATATCCCAAAGTTTGATTATTCGAGTAAACATGTATACTCATGACACATGTATAACTGTCTGCTGATAGTGCTGTAATCGAAGATGTTAGCTGTAACACAGCTATAGCACTATTAAGTTTCTCCGACTTCTGTATTTTTAAACGAAGCCAGAAAGCTATCGAATATTCATAGGCATTTGAGTGCAACAGAGTGAATCCACTCGATTGAAAATAAGAGTCACTGTCATTGAAAAGAAGACCACTCTGGTTGTTCCACCATGATCGATAGACATGTTGACTACGTGCTTGAATATTATTTGGACCCCATCCAACATTGATATCGTCGCTGTTAAACCTGTACTGACATAATACGGTCGCTTCATAACGAATGACACTAGCGTTTTTCACTGCATATAAAACACATAAACTATCAATCAGACCATAGAATGGCCGCACCTTTGTAACTGCATTTAGTCCTATATAGGACACCTTGGTTTGATTCATTCGTGATGAGTTTTCATAATTCAAATTTAAATGTCTTCTATCGATTTCTATACCATTGAAATAGAAAATAGTTAATCTAGTATGATGATCAAATGAGTACGTTACATGCATCCAACAAGATTGACAAATATAGTCTACGACAGAAACGGAGACTTCCTGTAGTAAAGCTGCATTATCCCAACTATGAAGTTGAATATTAATGCTTGAATCAGTGATACTAAAGCTGATACATATTGAATTAAAGTTATTACAATCACTTAAAATAGTTTTTCTCAGATAACCGGCTACTAATAACCAAGCAGACACTGTGAAGCTTGTATTGAGTGTTAGATTCAATGAACGAGGTAGAATAATATATTGATACTGTTTTCTATCTAAATACAACGCCTTGCCTTGTCCAGAAAAGTCAGGTGAAACGCTTTCAGAACCATTTACAAATGTACCATTGTATAAACCAGTTAAATCCTCTCGAGTATCACCACAATCAAATGACCAAAAATAATCCATTAGTAAGTTCGGTCTCCGAGGCCAACATACTGGGTACGTACAAAAAGAATTATTATCAAAAGACAGAAAAAAAGTACGAATACACTTCTCGTTCGATGATAAAAGTTCTCATTTTTCTCAAAAATCCACTCAGAAGAATTTTTTGATAGACAAAAGATATTTCTCTTGTGTGAAAACTGTTTTCCGAGAGAAAGTTTTGCTAGATTTGTGTGAACATCAAAGATTTTCCACTGCCGCTTGGATGATAAAAGTTTTTGATCATAGTGTCTATTTTTTCTACGTATGTAGCATTACCTAGAACTCAAAAGCAAATTCAAAAGAATTGTTTATAGTAAGCTTTTATTTGCAAGAATGAATAGTGAACTAACAAATACCTTTTAGACTTAGAAATTCAAAAAAGTAATGAATTACTAGATCAGTTTCAAGAAAATCATGAAAAAAATGTTTCTGATAATGAAATGAAAGTAAGAATCAGCCTATTTCGAATTGATTGTCGATAACTACTAGTTCCATGGGATAAATACAATGAATTTGATTTGTAATAAAAACTACAAAATTAAATTAATAAAATAATATAGGCTGTGGATTAGACAATATTTATCGACAATGAATAATATTT
The DNA here is from genome assembly GCA_905250075.1 of Rotaria sp. Silwood1. Classification (NCBI taxonomy): domain Eukaryota; kingdom Metazoa; phylum Rotifera; class Eurotatoria; order Philodinida; family Philodinidae; genus Rotaria; species Rotaria sp. Silwood1. The sequence goes on along the minus strand of CAJNOP010000891.1, from coordinate 38,824 downwards.
CGTTAAGTCGAATAATCGAATCAAGTGGACTGGTATTTTAAATGCTTCCAGATTTGTTATCAGTTTCGAAGAGAAATCAGAAATATTGGTCAATGATCGAGTCATATCTGAGCAGACACCCCATTCCGCAATGTTAAACATTGCGGAGCCAGTTCTGCCCCAAGAATCCATTTCATCGGTTTCGATATTGCATCAAACCTCAATTCCTTTGACTCGAAATTCAATTCCAGCCATTTTGGAAATTTCGGAGTGGGTCGTATCCAAAATTTCGTCATATTTCGGAATATCAGTTTTTAATATAATTCAATGATCCCATAGGTGTGGGTGAATGAAGAGAATAATAGATGCGAATTCATATTAGATATTATAATTCCAGAATAGAAAGAAACTCTGCTGAATTACTGAATTATAATACTTGAAATCAACTTATATCTGTCAATCCTCTTCATTCTACCCGACTCCGGTACGGAATTAGGGAGTTGAGTTCAGACGAAATCGAACGGAATGTGACAGAATTTCAAGAAATTCTCAGGACCTCTGCCCAATTCTACCTAGTTGCGTAAACCTACGAAGTTGCGATTCCGATAGGGGTTGGAGTTGCTAGAAATTGCGAGAGCACTGAATTGTTAGAATTCGAGATTTGATGAAGTTTATTTCGTGGGGTGGAACTGCTTTTGAAATGTTCAACATCGAGGAATAGGATGTATTCTTTAAAATCTGCCCTTGGAACTTTACATACTCCTAATGAGTTGCTCATAAAAAATACCTGGCAAACTCGAAATGAAGTGTTATTTTAATCAATTTTTTGTTTCTCGTGATGCATTAATTTCTGAAATTTCTGCTAGTTCGAGATAGAAACAAAAAACGAAAACTAATGTAACGTACAGGAAGGTGGTGATGGTCGTCTCGAACCAAGTACTGCACCAACAATCATGCCAGCAATGCAGATTATAACAATTACAGTTATTTCAAGTATGGTTCGTTTCTTTTTGTACCAAGGTGTTTTCTTGTTCTCAGGTGGATAGAGGAGAGCTCCTAAAATAAAAGAATCAAAACATTTGTTCATAATTTTCTTGCTCTCTCCAATTTACCTTCAAATGGGGGCTCTAGAAGAGTTTCGGTTGGTTTTATTTGTTTCAAATGAATAATATGAAGACCAACTGCAGGACTAAACTGTGATTGAACTTCCATGCAAGTGCCAGGCAAAAGAAGAATTTCATCTTCCGTAACGAAGTGTGAGTGAGCTTGCACCGTTCGACCATTGATTGCTTCGACTGAGAAAAGAGTTCTATCACCTTCAGAACCTAGATACATATCATTTTCCAATACAGACAGTGCATGAGTACACGAAGAAAATGCCCACCATGTTACAAGAGTGCCTGGTGGAAACTCAGAACTTAAGTCTTTGGCTACACCTCGCCAAACTGTTAATGGTGGAATACAGGGTAACTTAACAAGAGCAGTCAAGAATAACTTCATATACTTGAAATAAGGTCGAAGTTCTTCACGTGAGGCAGTTTTAAGAGTATAATTAAGCATTGAATAGAGACTTCGATGTGGTTTTTCCCATTCAATAGTATAAAGACGAATCGCAGCACTCTCGTCGACTGTTAATCCATCCGATGGCTCCTGCAGTGTTTCACTGAGTGCTAATTCCACGTAGAATGATAGGTTGTATAGAATATCGGACAATGGTACGCATGCTTCATGAAGTGGTAACAAAGGTTCTTCAGCGTATCCTATCACAGGCTCAAGAGTATCATGGATGCCAGTTACACCACCAGCTGTAATCAGACGATTGTTTCTTTCATCCTCCTCAATTGTAGTTATGTTGGTATTTTTTTCTGCTATCATCGTATTTGAATCATAAGTGGCACCTTCCTCATTTGACCGTGTATTTTGATCGTCAGACTTGTTTAATAAATCGTTCTCGGCTTGAAAGCTAACTGCTCGAGCAGAGTGAACATAAGTTTTTTTCGTTATTCTTCGTTTTTTTTTTCTGTGTTGATGTCGTTTCTTAGCCTTACGTCGCTGATAGTACTTAAATGCAAAGAAAGCAAACACAAGATCTTCATACTTCTTCTCAGATACTATAACCCTCCCTCCCCATATTAGAAGTCCCCCAGGGCTTCTAATATGTCAACCGTCTGAAGTTTTCGGAGGGAGCTTCTATTAAGTTCCAAAAAAATTCTATAGATTGTGACAGCAAAAACGGTTTGAAAGGTTTTTATGAGTTTTCCAGAAGATTTTTGACGGTATTTCCAAATGTTAGCACAGCTGGATAGGAGTCAGCCAATTTTTACCTTAAAATCGAAAAATTTTAGCAGTTTTAGGACGAAAATTCGAAAAAAGATCTCGAAAATTTTAAAATTTTTTTGGAAAAATCAGGAGGCTTCTAATCCGTCAAACATGTTGCTCATCTCAGAGGAGGCTTCTATTATGGGGGGGTACACAAAAACGATGTTCGGTGGTAAAAAACTATCAACAAATAATAATCAAGATAAATGCATATGGCTCAGCTTGGGTATTATGAAAATACGTATTGATATTGTAGCACTATTCGACTAAAGAGCAGTTCAGAAAACATATACTTTACTGTTAAGATGATGAGGTTAAATTAACAAAGTTTGATAGAATGACAAAAATGTAAGCTGATATTTGAACTTCATCGACAGCTCGCTTCTATCTGTTTATAATAACCTTTTTCGTTCCTGAGTAGCCGCTCAGTAGACTTACTTTAAGATTAGTAATACCTGTGATGTACGATGAGATCGAAAAAAGCAAGGGTCTGGTAAAGACCTGCGGATCTTTCCAGATCCGAGCTCGAAACCAAGAAAACATGGATCCGCAGCTCTCTACCATTTAATAGTGCACAAATGAACAAGAAATAACTGTACATTCACTTTATTTTTAAAATGGTTAATGAAGAGCCAAAGCCTTGTAACTTTGTCTATTCAAGTAAGCAGAGGGTGCCATATGTTGTCGAATAAACAATTGGATTCAGACCCAATGTGGTTTGGGTCTAAAAATACATGGACTCGCAGCTGTTTAGGATCAGATCACTGCATGATCAGGTTCGGCACTAACAGTTGGTCGATTTCAAACTTTTCACAAGATAATCGGTCATGTCAGATGAGATAATGGTTCTCTTATATCAAATATTGAGAGTTCGTATAGATACACAGAAAAGATTATTAATCTGTGCAGAAAAATTCTTGTTATTTGTAAAAAGATATCTTCGACCTCTGTTCGGGTCGAGCCGAATCGTATTCGATTTGGATCAAGAAAAAAAATTTTGGCGTAGAGTCAGGTTCGATTGAATTGTTTTAAGCCATGCTGGAACCAACTAGAATAGGGTCTCGAAAAACTGGTTTTACTACGGAGTAAGATTTTTCTACAGATAAAGAACGATTGAAGGGATGGACTTACTATGAAATATATCCTAATTTAACTCCAAAAAAGCAGAATAATCTGATGTGTTAATTAACTTAATCACTGATGAAGTAGAAAGAATTCAAGTTTAACATCAATTAAAATAACGAAAACTTGTATTGATTTAAATATTGAAATTAGAATTTATTTCCATTTTAAGTTACTATTTATTTAATTTACGTACAATTAAAATTGTCACTCCAAAATGAAACAAAACTCTCATCGTTAAACAGAAGATGAATACATACCTGATCGTCTTTAACACAATTATCAATTTCAAACAAATTCGATTCGTTTGTGTCGTTATTCTTTTTGTATTGCTCGCTTCTAATAATCTTCATATTAGAATCCGCGGATTGATCAAGTTCTTCCATTGTATTGAGTTTATATTCACTGGACATGTTGCCACTGTGTGTATATATATATGTGTACAAATAATTACTAACGGTTACTGTTTGTAGCTGATAATGTACTTATGCTCCGTTATAATTCAGTGCTCTGTCAGGGTGCTCTTACCTTAGTGTGTTCAAAAAAAATTTTGTGAACTTTTACTTGGTAGGTGTAGAGAAGAAGAAAGCAAATTATGTTGAAGACAGAAATTCATCAAAGCCAAAATTATTAATCATACGTAGAAATATTTTTAAAAAATGTTGAAGTGAAAAAGAAAGAGAAGGGCGTGAAAACAAAAAAGATCAGACAAAATGGAAAAAGAAAACAAGCAGAAAATGGCGTAACGGAAAAAGTTGAAAAAAATATGAAAAGTTAAAAGATACTTTGAACTACTGAAACATAATATCGAACTCTCTTTAATTTCATATAGAGAGTAGAAGAAAACTTTCTCTTTCCATGCAATTATAGAGAAAGCAATATTGTGTTTCTATGATGTATGATTATTCTTCATACCATAATGAAGAAAGTTTGATAATTATTTCTTACAACACGTGATGATAACATGAGGTAATTATGCTACTTTGTGTGTATTTTGTTTTTATTTTTCTCTTCTCTTTCTTCACTCTCTTTCTCATGTCCATAATTGCCTATTAGTCTACCTTTTGCGTCACTAGTTTGAAGAGAGCCACTCGTGTTCTACTATGCTTTTAGTATACTGTTTTTAGGAGAAAATCATGATTTCGATTACATAATTGGAAGATAATCTTGCTTATTCTATTAGAATCAAAGAATCACAGGAAAAGAAGAGAAGAGGAAAAAAAAGATGAGCATATAGATATGGTATGTATGGCATATTATGCACTCTGTCTCATCGATAAAACTTTTCAGTGCAGCCTCTTTGGTGTTGAAATATGAAACTCACAATATCTGACTGTTATGACCTTTTATGACATATCATATGAAGTTTCAAAACAACGTATTAAAACATGATCGAATATTTGAACAAATCAGAGTTATAAGGATTTTTATATTGAATAAGCGTGCTCTGAAACTTTAGTTTATCAAGCCTCATATTTATTACTACTCTCAAAAGCAAGTTTTTTTTGGTTCGATGCATCTTTAATGCATTATTTGCATCTACTTGATAAAGAGATTATTTATACGACACATGTGAAATATCAATAAATATTAATCAATGAAAAGTATATTCCTAATTGAAAAATAATTGTCATTCATAAATGAAAAATAATGAATATTCGTAAATGAAAAATAACACATATTGATACATGAAAAGCAATGAGTAAGCATCAGTGAAAAGTAATAACTATTAATTAATATAAATGGATATGACGAATATACTTAGAAAGAATACATGCTAGGGGATCGTTGAAAAATTATTCTTTACGCAATAATGTTGACATTTCGTCCTCAGTAATAATGTTAATCATGAAGTTCAGTTTATAAGAACGGATTAATTAGTATATAGCTGTTTGTACGAGTGGCCGTAAAGAGGGCAATATTGACATCCACACCAGTTCACTTTTTTTTCTATTATTAATTTCAATAGTGGTTCAATTCTTTTTACATATCAACATAAATTTTTTTAATGACTATTCGTTCTTCTTTGACTTTTTTAGTTTTCTGATGAAAAATAAACAATAAGCGGAGTTGCAAAAGATTAGAAACAACAATCAAATAGAGGAAAAGGGAATAAGTAAAATTTTTATCAATGCGTCGCCTGTCGAATTGATTTCTATCCAACGATTCGATTAAAATATAAATAGATCAACGGTATATGATGCAGAGGGGCGCAATTTCCAGAATTTGTCTCTAATATTATGAAGGATCAATTTGTACAAAAATAAATTGTAAATGATATATAGAATGACTTTCAAAATATTTTTTAGAATCAATTGAGACACTAGTGTTTGGCGTCATTTTAGAAATAATCTATACACTGAGTTATAAATATTACGGGAAATTAATTTGTATGATAATAGTAATATTTGACTGCGAATGGTTTTTAGTGATAATTAAAAATATTTACCATGGCTCAATTCGCAGTTAAAAATTATTTGTATTAGTTAGTGCACTGTTTGTTCGAATGATATTTTGCTGATAAGTATAACCATTTATGGTGATTAATGATTTGAATACTGATGGTTGCCTTCGAAAGATATCATTGTAGACAGATATTTGTTTTCAAGAAATCGAGAATGTAAATTTTTTTGAACACATCAAAGGATAATTGAGAAATTTTTCATAATCAAATTATATAAATTGATATATCGTCGCCAGGAAAATATTTTGAGATACAAAATCAAGAGAAAATAATTGTGGAAATGTTCATCGATGTACGGATCATAGTATAAGTTTCGCAGAAGACAGGCGGAGAGAAGAAAAGAAGATGATAAGTTAAATAACCCTAGTGAAAATACTCATCAAGCGAGTACGACTTTCCAGCGTGAGTACTCATATTACTCACGCCAGTACTCGAGGAATTTTATGTATATTTTTACTCTCCGTGTACTCTAATGAGTACTCGTACGAGTGTATTTTTAAAAATTTACTCATAGGCAGACAGATGAGTACTCAAAGTCGTACTCATGCTAGTTGTTTCGCAGAATATTTAGCAAAACACTTATGCATTAGCATATACAAAAATAAATTGGAGCTATATAATAAAAAAAACTAATGTAATAAAATGAAAAACAGAGAAAATCAATTGAATAAATTATTTATTTTATACTCTATTTTTTTTTGGATGAATCATTTGTACGGATAAAACAAATGGTGACTTTAAGATAGAAAAGAATAATGATTTTTCATTTTCATTTGTTCAATTCTTCGGAAAGATTAAGTTTTTTCTAAATATATTAATGTAGATTCGTTTTTATTTTATTTCCTAAGCTTAGGCCAAAATTCTTTCATTAAAATGCAATTTTTTTAGATTGATTGTAGAATATCATGGAACACAAGGCAGTTCGCAAATTGTGTGACAAATCGATCGCGATTTTAAAATAAGAAGATGTGTTAATAAACTATAGACAAATAATTTTATTTTGTATTTATTTTTTTGTAAATTTCCTGATGATTGTAAATAGCGATGGATTTAAAAATGTCTGTTTAGTTTTCTAGTGTAATAAGCAATACTGTACGTTCATTTATTGTCACGTTTCTCATCGTCGTTGATTAATTTATTATTTTTCTGCTTCAGTGTACTTTACTGTCCTTAATTTATGTCTTATTGTACTCTCATTCTCTAGGATATAGACAAAGAAACTTTTATTGTTAGAGAAGATAATTAAATATTTCTTTTTTCTTTATTTTATATAATGAAAGTACGTTTTTATTTATTTTTCGAAAGAAAAATGAAAAGAATAAATAAAATTGTATTTTTATGGTATGTAAATACAGAAAATATTTAAATTTCTTCGCTCCTAATAAAGATTTCCATGTCTGTAATCTTTACGTTAAAATATATGAAACTGATATCAAATTTGTCGTTCTCATGTTGATCATTTTTCTCAACCTTTCATTATGTCCTCTGTTTGTTGGTAGTATTTTAATATTAAATAAAAATTAATGTAGTACAACGGTACTAACCAAAAATATGCTTATAAGCATCTTACATAGGTCAGCAGAGCACACAGATACAAGATAGTAGTACTCACAAAACACTCAATATTACACAGCGAGTACTCGACTGTCGTACTCAGATACTCAGATTCTAGCAGGAGTACTACTGATGAGTACTCAAAATGAGTGAGTACTCATGAGTACTCGTGACATTTTCTAGCGTGAGTACTTTTTGAGTACTCGCCTATGAGTACCTTCACTAGGGAAGCGCACAAAGCAAAATAGTAAAAAAGATTTTTGGGTATGAAAGAAAAAGTAAGAGTACAAATGGAGGGAGAAAAACGTTTTTTAGATTTAGAGTAACATGTCTATTTTCATAGTGAACACAGATATTCTATACAAAAAGAAATCATACGGCTTTTTTGAAGAAAGAAGATTTATATTATAGGGAAATCAGTATTACTAATTTTTCATTTTATGTTCATCTTATTGGTTTTATTTTTACTTTTGGTTTCTTTCTGATTTTATTCGCTTTTAGCGTAGATGTGGGTGTTTAGTGAGTGTTTGCCTTTTATTCATCCACATACACATCCCCACATGCACACCATCTGAGCATTTCAATTTATTGAAACTACTGGCATAGACAGATTGCTTCTCTATGCAATTACGTCATATATGCAGTTTTGCAAGATGAAAAATAGCTATTAATGCTTCCGTACACATCTTTACTTCTAACTTCTGCTACCTTAATAATTTTGTCTATATAATAGAATCCGTCCTAGGAAGCAAAAAGAAGAGCGTAAAAATACATCCTTAAACACATTCCATATTCAGATCAAATCCACCAAGAGCCAAATCTTCTGAAAGTCAATATTTACACATTCACAATGAATCGAAACATAAGAAAAAATGTTTTTAAGTAGATTGATAAACAAATTCACTAAGGCGCTATATTCTCTACATCAGATTGAATGTTATTGTTCTTGAGGGTGTGGGTGTCGGTGTGAATCTACATAAGAATAGGGATGTGCAGTTTCAGTATACTGATCACCGATAAAGTCACACTGGCGTTCACCGGTACACTGATGACACTGACACTGGTGTTCAGTGAATCAGTACATACACTGACACTGGTGTTCAGTGAATCAGTACATACATTGACACTGGCGTTCAGTGAATCAGTACATACACTGACACTGGCGTTCAGTGAATCAGTACATACACTGACACTGACTGCTTCGGTTGCAGTGTCTGCACCGACATGGTGTTCACTGAATCAGTGCATACACTGACACTGATTGCACTGGTTCCACTGTCTGCACCGACATTGGTGTTCACTGAGCCAGTACATACACTGAAACTGACTGCACTTGTTGCACTGACGCACATTGGAACACTGACGTACTGATACTGATTTCCATTGACTAGAATTTATACACAGAAGACGACGGCATCTTCTACCTGTAATATGCGGATGAACAAAAAAATTTCATTGAATGGAAGCATATCTGCTCAATAGTTTGGTTTCTTGGTGGAGATAAGCTACATACACTTTCACATACATACCCTTTTTTCACCATTGCATAAAAAAAGAGTAAATAAAGCCAAAAATTTATGTAATCGTAACGATACAAATGGTTTTACAAAGTCCACATCAATTTTGAGAAACTCTCATCTTCTTTAAATGAATCTGGTTGAGTAATAAAATCCCGTAGTTATGTGTCAATATTAGGACTATAAGAGTCGTATTTCGTTGAAATCGACTTTATTATTCAAAATTATAGATTACTTAAATGAATCCTATTTTCTGGAGGAATAGGTATGGCCATTTCGCTAATTTCATTGACAGTCATAAATAAAGTCATGAGCAGTGCATACTTTGATAGAGTCAGCGACTTGATACTTCAGTAAGCAGCGCTGTTCCGGTGAACCCTGACACCGGTGCAGTCAGTGTCAGTGTATGTACTGGCTCAGTGAACACCAATGTCGGTGCAGACAGTGGAACCAGTGCAATCAGTGTCAGTGTATGCACTGATTCAGTGAACACCATGTCGGTGCAGACACTGCAACCGAAGCAGTCAGTGTCAGTGTATGTACTGATTCACTGAACGCCAGTGTCAGTGTATGTACTGATTCACTGAACACCAGTGTCAGTGTGTCACTGCAGTCAGTGCGCTCAGTGCAGTGGTATAACTGTCAGTAATTCATTGTTTTCACCGAAACTGCACATCCCTACATAAGAACAACAGATCCATCCCACACCCACACCCACCCACACCCACACCCACCCACACCCACACGCCCCAGCCACATCCACACCCACACCCACGCACCCACACCCACACCACACCAGCACACCCACCCACATTCATCCACACCCACACCCTTTCAGCTGTTTTAACCGCTGTATCAATTAAATTTTCTCTTCCACCTATTGCATTCCTTGTTTGTAAATGTCCATTTTCTGCTAACCCCTCCTTTTACTGAAAGTCCTGTATAGATGACCTCTAAGACAAACATTAAAAAAAATGTTCTGTTGTCAACGAGATTTTTCTTTTCTTTGTTATGAAAGATTTTTCCCGTAGCTGAGATAACGATTGAACCATCAAAAAGCGACCTATTAGAAGAATTTTACCCAAATATGACTATTAATTCTTCCTTATTATCATCAATTGATTATTCAAGTCAATCAATAAATAAAAATGAAACGATAGAAAAAGCTGAACTCATTGATGAAAATTCTTTATCAGAATTGCCCAATGATCAATCTTTATTTGGTTTAATATTTAATTATTTATTTCATTTTCATTGGATTAAACAATTCTTAAATGAAGAGCAACATATTCTTGAATATTCACTTGAATATGGATTTTTACGTTTACCACCTCAAACTAGACAAAAGACTTAACCCATTCGACCCGATGAGACCCACCGGTGGGTCTCACTGTGTATTTTCAAGATACCAAACAGAAAAGCACTTTCTCTCCTTGTTCTTAGGCTGTACCTTACACAATACGTGCTTTCTGCTTTGCCATAGCTATTTTTGGATCATTTAATTTGTAGCGAAATGTTTCTCGTTAAAACAATCAAGACAAAAAAACTTGTCACAAACAGAACAAAAGGCTTTTATTTTTTTTGCTGTTGCCAGGCTTGCTTCTCTTGATTGTTGTTGCCTAATTTCCTCATAGCAGCCAGCATAGCGTCTTCGAACATCGCGGGCAGAAACTTCTTTTTCTTCGAGCTTATGATCAGCAAGCTTACGTTTTGCTTGGGCAGCTGGTTTCTCTTTCACTCCCGGCTTCAGCTTCTCGAACGACATACCAAGTAGTAAAGATCAAACAAGACATTCACGAAAGTGCAGAATGGTTACTTTGCTTGCGGCGTAGTTTTCTTTGTATATCAAATAGCTATTGACTAGTGCCGTCCCGAAAAGCAATTCAAATGCTACCTTCCGGTACCACTTTATTGACCGCCTGACACACGTGTAATAGGATGATAGCTGATCAGATAAATCACTACTTAATCTTCCTTCATTGTAATCGAGTACAACTTGTGGCTTCATGATGCGTTCATTTTTACTGTTGGTATTTCCAGTATCCACCACAGTTGCTGAATGCGACGGTCTTGTGGATACCATCAAGACATCTTTTTTTTGTCTTTCCACATGATCAGTTTTACGCCGTCTTTATTCTGCAGCCCGTAAACTTCGCCACGTCTAAGATTTTTTTGAACAACTTTGCTGCCTGATCCCGCGCGATTACTTCTCAGTGTTCCAATAAGATACATATCATCTTCTAACAAACATTTTGCAAGAGAATACTGGTAAAGAAGTTGTCAGCTACCACGGTTCGATAACATCCCTCAAGACCATCCAATAGATTCATCACAGCTGTTTGTGCATGTCCAAGACCTGCCATAGGATCTTGTTGACCAGTATAGATCACAAAATTCTAGGTGTATTCATTGGTAGCCGCTAACTTGTACATTTTTACGTCGTACTTGTGCGCTTTTCCAGGAATATATTGTTTGAAGAAAAGCCTACCTTGCCATGATATCATAGTTTCGTCGATAGTCACAACCGAACCAGGTATATATACTGACGAAAATCTGACTCTCAACAAATTCAAGAGTGGTTTCAACTTGGAAAGCCTATCTTGATTCGAATTTTTGTTATCATTGTTCGAAAAATGCCAAAATTTGAGGAGTAATTCGAATCTCTCCCTCGACGTAGCATTTCGAAGGATGTCTGAACCATACAACTGACTACTGCTCCAGTAGTACTTCAGTTTTGGCATTTGTACCAACCACATTTCGATAACGATTCCAAAGAACTTCAGCATCTCTTCATTAGTGGTTGGTTTCCATTGATGAAGTATTGACCGTCTACTAATCTCATGGTTTTGCAAGTATTGCTGCGCGTATCGATTAGTTTCACGAACTATGAGGTTAATAATTTCGTCCGTTGTGAAATGCCGATAGCAATCGATAGGATTGATTGTATTATCGCCTGAAATAGAAGTTACTTCTTCGATGAGTCCATGATCCTCCAGGAATTCTGCGTCAGATTCTGGTTCTATTTCATTCCAAGTATGTGAATCTATGTCATCATCAGTACCTTCTTCATTAGAATCGTCAGATTCGAGGTACATTGCATCAAAATTATCATCCAGAGAACTCACTTCATCGAGTGAGCTAGCGCTATCTTCTGTATCTATTTCTTCAAACGACATGTGAATTATCCCAAAACTCCGGTTGTATTTATATACAAAACGATAGAGAGAAATGAATGAGGAAGAAAAAGCTGGAAACTTCCTTTTTTTTCTCATGCATACTTTGTATGATATGGAAAAGAACGAAAAAGTAATCCGAGCGATTATTAAGTTCGGCAGAAAAAAATGACTCATTATGTAGCGATATAAAGAAGAGAACGATAAATAACTGGTAGTAGATAACGAAAAGGTCATTAAGTGCATTTATTAAAAGTTAACTGTTCATGAAACTGAACATCTCGAAAAAATTTTCTAACAAAACTGAATCGGGTTGAATGGGTTAAATATTGTCGGGTCGAATGTTCGAATCCACCTTTCGTCTTCTTTTTTTTGTTATTTTTTTTGGTCTATGGACTAATCTGGATACAGTAGATGAGCAAAGCGGACTAGAAATGACGGGATTCAAGGACTTTCTGGACTAGTCCAGACGTGATTAAAGGATATTGCTCCTAAAGATGACTAGTCATGGCGAGTGTGTAAGACGTTTTAGACTAGGCATGATGGGTATTACGGACATTTCTGACTAGTCATGTCGGCAGTCTTCACTTATTTTTTGCTCATTTGGGTCATGTTCTCAGTATTGTTATTATATCAACCACATCCTCATCGTATCATTTCTATTTCCACCGTATCTCCGTTGTATCCTCTGTAATCTCATCGTATCCCAGATACGAAGATCCCTCATGGATCTCCGTATCCTGGATACGGTGAGGATACAGAGGATACCGGAATCCGCTTTTTTCCCCTTGGCTTCCGAACCTATAAAAGATATAGGCTATAACATAACATTCGGCTGCTGGTTGTTTATTTTTCTTGTATATTTTTTGAGTAATTGATACTGAAGCATTGCTTTCTTTGTTGTCTTGCGCAAGCAAACAGAACCGACTGTAAATGTCATACTTCCCTTAGACCTATATTGGAAATTTTCAACACACGAGAAACATTACCTTCTCCCTTCTACAGATGTGTAAAGAAAAGAATGACGATCATGTGAGTAACTCATGATGTACAAAAACATGATGAAAGAAAAATAAAGCAGTGCCGTAGTTGAAATAGAGAGAAGAACGCAAGAAAAACATATTCTGGTTGCTTCACTTGCAATAGTGCAAAACATTTAAGTTGACTCTGTAAGTAGTTACAATAAGAAGCTGAGTTTTACTTTCGAACGACAAAAATAACATCAATTAGATTCAAATTTTTTTATCTTGGAAAAAACGAAAGATAAATAAGACTTATATTATTCAATTATGAGGAAAGAAAATTTGCTGAATCATCACGCTTTCCTTTTTTTTCTTTACAATATAATGGCAGTGTCATTATTTTGTTTGTATCTCAGTCAGGTTTCATCACTCAGATTTGATGTTTTCACCAAAAGAATCTCTATGCTTGTTATAGCATGTTTGCAACACATGTTGTAAGATATAATGTGCACAAGATATATTCCATATGTTCGTTCTCGTTTGTTCTGTCGGGTATTTTCCTTTTTGTATTCTCTTGTTTTTTTTTTGTTCTTTCTTTCTTTTGTGCTTGGCTGTAATAATTCATGTATTTTTCTAACTGTATTATGTTATCTATTGGTATATTCCAACTTTCGTCTAATATCTGATGTAAATACCTGTTGTTTCTATGTAATGCCACAGGAATGATTAGAAAGACTAAAGAAATTAATTGATTTAAACTTAATAAAGCAATTTATACGTAGAATAACATATATCAAACATAGCATAATCTTTTGATTAAAATTTATAGACTAAAATTCTTTCTTTTAGACTTCAATGATGAATCAAACTTCAACTAATTCATCAAATGATATGATAACAACTCAACCTCAACAAACAATTGGTAGTGATCTAATATTAAATCAAATGGCTGTTTCATCATCAACGAACAATTCTGAACAACACCATACCGATGTTCAACGAAAACAATTTATTCAAAAACAACTTGTTTTATTATTACATGCATATAAATGTCAACAACGTGAAAATCAAACTATTAATGATGAAACAATACATCCAAGTACATGTACATTACCACATTGTGGTACTATGAAAAATGTTTTACAACATATGACACAATGTAATGATCATAAAACATGTACTATTCCTCATTGTGTTACTTCACGTCAGATTATTTTACATTGGAAACAATGTAATAATTCTCAATGTTCAATTTGTCAACCATTTAAAACACCATCGACTTTAGCTGTATTAAATCAAACAATAAATAATATTAATATTAATGCAACAGATGTACCAATAACAATTAATAAAGAATGGCAAAGGCGTGTTACACAAGAAATGCGTCAACATCTTGTACAAAAAATCATAACGGCACTTATACCAATAATTAATACGGGTACTAGTCATGATATACGTATTATTAATTTAGCTAACTATGCTCGACGTATTGAAAATGAAACGTTTGAAATAGCAGATAGTCTAGAAGAATATTTTTATAAATTAGCGGAAAAAATTTATAAACTACAAAAAGAATTAGGAGATCCTATCAATCAAAACATGGATTTTAATTAATACTAAATAATATAAATGCAGCAATAGTATCAAAAATTAATCATATAACAAAGAAATGAATAATTTATTCAAGAAAAGTTTTCTTTTTTTGATTCCATTTCAATAATGAAAAAGAATAAACAGATAATAATAATAATAATAATAAATGACGAAATTGTTTTTGTCTTTTTTTGTTGTGTTGAATTTTCGGTCATATTGTTGCGATCATGTGATGAACAATTATAATGATAATACCCAGAGTATTGTGGAACGAATAATACAAATCGGACGTGAACGAGGTTTTTTGTTTATGAATAGTTGTAACTCTCACTAGGTTACCACGAAATAAGAATCAATATGTTGGAAGAGAAAGAGGAGTCATAATTTGTCTATCGTGATTATATGTCATTCCTTGTTGTTGATGTCCTTGTTGCATGCACTTTGATGTTTTTGTCGTATTGGTGCGGAGTACATGTTTCATTAGTGCAACATGATTTTGTAGATACAAGGCGGTAAACTGGTTTCGTCTGGTATCGAACTTTGTCTTCCTCTCGGATATGATTATTGGTAGTTCTTAGTGTTTATACCTCTATAGTGGGGATCTTCAGCTAGGGTATGAGATGTGGGCATCTGTCTCATCTTTATTCTTATCCAACTCACAGTTGACACCCTTGCTGGTAGAAATATACGTCGGATAGACTTGGAACTGCGCCGGTAAACGGTAAACTAGGCCGCCTGGTTTGCCGGTTACTGATCAGATTCAGGTTGCACTTTTAAAACTGATCAATTCTTAACGGATATTTAAAGTTCTTGACTACTGAAAGTACAGTATTGTGGTTTGCTGCTATTGATTTTTGCGTTTGGACGGTTCAGATAAATGAACTTGAATTCCGAGCAAACAGATTTCTACTTGTCGTCATCAAAATTTTAGATTTAATTTTCGAGTTCACTCTTTTCCAAGATACAATGAAAGTTCTTGAATCATGGTGGATTTATTGGTGATGGTGAAGAAGACAAATTAGTAGCAATTTAGAACTTTAATTCGCTCTAAATTACAATTTCATTAAGAAATTTTAAAAAATTATTTAATTATTCCTTTTTTTGTTTTTTTCAAATTCATTACTGATTTTTGATTCGCTTTATTTTCATTCATATCAGCCATTCTCATCCTCACCCTTGCCAGTTGATAAGATTGTTTCAGCAACATCGAAATATCTAGTTATTGTGACAATATTCTTTTCTCTTCTGTATGCTTTCCATTATACATTTATTAATTTGTTGATACTCGAAGCAAAATGACTAAGAAATATGCTTTTCAATTATTGATGCGATTATTTATTCACAGCACGCAATAATGATGAGACAACTACTGTTAGTTTTCTGTCTCGTTTATCTTGCCATTTGTCAACGTACAAAATGTACATATTTGATGAAAAACAAAAATATCTATTGGAATGGAATCCGGTCAAATTTCGATCTACAATCAACAAACAAATGCTCTTATATATCGTATCGAATCTCATATAGTTTTTCAACCTGAAGGCGTTCACCTTATTGCCTATCCATCAAAGCAAGTCGTAGGCAAGCTCAACATCAAACAGAAAGGCAAAAGGTGTTATGTCATCTTCGAAGTGTTCGACAATCAAACACAAGAGTGGAAGACAGGTGAACTTGTTCAAAATTTTATTGGCTGGGTCTGAGATAGTATCGACATTGAATAAGATGGACTACAAATAGATTGCGAGATTAGTGCGAACGGGTTGAATGGAACTTTTCTAGACGACTGTGGTACCATTCTAGCTGAGTTTGAGTGACATTATGTGTTTGATTTATGGCCTAACAAGTGTATCATGGACATATACGTCGACGATATATTAGATGCTATTCATCTACTTTATGTTGCCAACTTCGATGAAATCTACTCACTTAAACAAAGAGGCAAATAAAACTGAAAAGAACATTGTCAATTTGATGTGCTTTGTTATCATAAAACGTATTTTCATGAGAAATAAAGAATCTTTTCATCTTATGTTATGCATGATCACTATTCAGAAACAATCGTTTTTGTTAGTGCTTATAACTTGATCTGTCACGTTTCTTCTTTCACTGCACTATAAACAAAAATGATTTTTTATCAAATCTGACAAGTTCTATATTTATCTATAAAATTTATTTTACTTCCATACGAGGAAAAAGAGATTTTCATTTTTCATGCTGAATTTTTACCGAATTTCTTATTCAATATTTTTGCATCTTAAACTTCAACAGGTTTCGAATTTTTCTCTTAAAACTATTTGAAGTTTTGTAGATATGCTTCGAAGTCTCGAAGAGTTTTCTATTAATTCTAAATAGATGATAGAGTAGAGCAAAGTAGTCTCTACATTTTGATATATAAGAAAAATGATCAAATCAGATTCTGTCTGTTCTCAAAACAAAGACTCATCAATGGGCTAACTTTTTCTACACAAAAATGTAGAGATTGTTTTGTTCTACTCAGTCATGTATTCCGTTTTGAATGAAATATTTCACAAAGCAAGAAAAAGCTTATGCTAAAAATAATCACTCATTATGACCTACTGTCATCTACGAAACTTTCAGTGGGTTTAAAAAATTGATTACAAGTTTGAATGGTTGCGGAATATTATCGCCAAACTTTCTATGGTTTCAAAAGATTAATATAAAATTCTCGAAGGCTTTAGTAAGAAATTCTGCAAAAGTTCAGCAAGAAAGATGAAAATCTTTTTTTCTTCCACAAATGGAAGCCAAACAAATTTTGTATATAAATGCAGAACTTTTCACATTCGGTAAAAGATCATTTTTATTAATAGCGCAGTGAAGGAAGAAACGTGACAGATCAAGACATAAGCTGTAAAAAAAAACGATTGTTTCTGAATATTGATCACGCACAACAGATAACATGAAAAGTTTCTTTATTTCTCATGAAAATATATTATATGATAACAAAACACATCAAGTTGACAATGCTCTTTTCAGTTTTATTTCCCTTGTGCGGTAGAATGATAGATTTCTGCAAAGGTTCTGATATAAAGTAGATAAACGGGATCCGGAATCTCATTGGAGTATATATCTACTTCATAAGACGCATAATTTTTATTAAACTAACGTTGGTTTTGAAATTCAGTCAAGATAGTATTAGGAGCTTTCACGAAGGTTCCAGGCGATCCGGACGGAGCGCCAATATATTTTAA
This sequence comes from Rotaria sp. Silwood1, assembly GCA_905250075.1. Lineage (NCBI taxonomy): Eukaryota > Metazoa > Rotifera > Eurotatoria > Philodinida > Philodinidae > Rotaria > Rotaria sp. Silwood1. Next base: position 20,932 of record CAJNOP010000891.1, on the reverse strand, counting down.
CGGCTGTCCATTCCATTCAATATAGATTTTACTTCTGAACCAATCGATCAGCCTATAATTTAACTTTTCCTTCTTCCACTATTGTGTTTGATTGTCGAACACTTCGAATGTAGCTTCGCGAACTCTGCCCTTTCTATGATGTTTGAGCTTGCCTGCGACTATAATGAGATTCGATTTGATATATAAGCGTCTTATCTTCATTGTAAACCAAAAATTCATCGTGTTTGAAACTTAATTCAAAAAAAAACCAATCTTTGTCCACGAAGTATATCGTTTCATACGTCGACAAACGGCGAGATGAACAAGACAGAGAAGCAAAAATAGTCATCTCATCGTTATTGTGTGATGTGAATAAGTAATTATGTCAATAATTGAAAGTATACAGTGATGAATTATTTTTTTTTCAATTCTGGTATTGGTATGTAAATGCTCATTTATCTATCTATAGATATGTACTCAATTCCTATTCATTTTGTTTCGAGAATCAACAAATTAATAAATATATAATGGAAACCATAGAGAAAACAATAGAAGAATATTGCCTCTTTCCACGCCTACTTATTATTCCATGTATACGAGAGAGGCATCGTTTGAAAGTATTTTCTTGTGAAAAGTAGCTACTCAAAATTTTTGAATTACAAGAATATAATGAAGAAATCACATAAACACTACTATCAATTCATACAGCCTATGTGTGCCATCTCGTTGTTAATTCAATGTGCTGGAAAAATGCTTGAATTTTTCTCTTTAGATTGCCAGTTTGCACCAGCAATGGTTATGCTTATCACAAATGTCGAATGATCTATCATAAGAATTGTTTACAATTTCGACTTGATGAATCTCAAATAGTCAGCAACGTTTCAGCAATATCTTATGGCGATGTATGACATAACCTAATACTAATGAGGGAAAGTATTCATGTGTTCTTCCTGATAATGAGCTTAGAATGATTATTTTCGGCAGAGACCTGGCTGAATATTTCTAATACCAATATGTTATCCGCTCTCGTTTAGATCTAAAAAACTGAAAGAATCAAAATTTTTCATTATTATACTGTCTTCTATTCTTATAGTTGTATCAGTTTTTCACTTATGTAAGATTAAATAAGAAAAGTTAGCAGCGGATTCCAGTATTCTTTGTGGACATTCGCTTTTGAACCTGTGTTAGATCTCTAGTAAGTTGTGTTAAGTGCACAGTTTGATTCTTTATCGAACGGTGCCAGTTTCAGTATGGGTCATCGAGGTTGGGTGTGCATGTGGCTGTGAGTGTGGGTGAGGGTATTGGTGTGAGTGTTAGTCTTCTCTTCACCCAAACCAGTATCTACATTCGAACCCACACACACGCAGCCCTGGAGACAAGCTTTCAAAGAAAAAAATTTATATGTACAAATTGAAGATCCACAGAGAATTTTTAGAGATGAGGTGAGGCAGTGTTCCGAATGATGAGTGCACCAAGCAAAATCAAAGTGAGTGAGCCACGCACTTATTTTTATTTGCACGCTATTTTGCACTCCACTCGAAAAAATAGAAGGCATATGCTGCACTCTATTATAACATTTTTCACTTCGTTTTTTTAAATTTATATTGGTTTTTTCATCTTTACAATGAATTTTCTTATTTATTGTGTTCTTTGATTCAAGCAAATAGTCTTTTCTTATTCTTATCTCAGATAAGGAAAAAAAAAGTCATCTAGACACTCAAACAACATTTCTAGAAAAGCTTTTCATTCAATCAATCAGATCATTATTCGATCAATCAAAAGAAAATTCAAATAACAGTAACCACCAAATGACTTCGAAACAGAGCTGTCGCGAGCGAGGGGTCACATCCTAATCTTTAGAATTTTTTTTTTTGGCTCAAGGCTTTCCAAAAACTTTAGAAGAATCTTCGAAAATTTTCAAAAATCGTTAACAATCTTCAAATATTCTTCAAAAGTTTCTAAAACTCTTCAAAAATCTTTGAAAAAGGTAAAAAAAATTCTAAAATCTTCAAATATTTTCAAAGATCTCCAAAAATTTTCAATGAATGTGTCAATTTCTTTTTCAAAATTTCGATAATTTATATACGTTTTTGAAAAATTTTCGGAAAAATTTGTCCACCCCAATCTTTAACACCTCGCAACAGCTCTACTTCGAAATCATATTTATTTTTAATGAACTAGAATGAATATCTAGATATATAGATAGTCCTCATCGCTGATTTAGTTTGTGTTAATCTTGTGATTTAATGATGATTTCTATTTGTATTTTTCTCTTCGAATCTGTAAATTTTGTCACTAAATGATGATCTACATATTTTTTTTTGATAATTATTTATATGTATACATGCACATAGAAGTCTAGAGTATGAAACATAAACTATTATTTCTTTTTTCTAGACGTATTTATACATTTGCACTTTGCTGCACTTTGGCTCTTGAAACAGAGTGCAACATCTCACTTTACCTCCAGAAAAAGAGTACGATATCGCACTTTATATCGAATTCTCATTCGGAACACTGAGGTGAGGTATTTTTTGACCCTTGTTTGGTGGATATCTCTTTCAAACTACATGCGATAGAGCTGAAAATTTTACCATAGCCTTCCCGCTACAGCCCCAACATATCCTGAAATTTCTAGAATTTCTTGAATTCCAAGGTAATATCGATAGTGAGGATGAAGGCATCCGTGTGTTTAAGACTTTAGTGGAATTCAAGAAAATCAAGCAATTCAACAAAATTTCTAAAATTTTCTTGAATTCCTAGATTTTCTTTAGTTTCGTCGTAGTTTAGACTTATAAGTCCCTTTGTTATGTGTATTTGTTGAATTCCTTGAACTGCTAGAATTTCTCGAATTGCTTGATTTTCTTGAATTCGTTGAATTTCCTTGAATGGCTAATTTCTGGATCGTGATTGTATCTTTTTTTTTGGTTGATCTCTTGCTTCCGAAGGCATGTCTCAAATAAAACGGTATGCTCAGTCATGATGTTGTGAAGGTTTCTAGAAACTATGAAGAAAATCAGAGAATGAAAAAAGAAAAATACTTTCATCGTCGTTTCTTTCCGATGTATTCAGTATAGCCATCTAATGTGTTTGTATATAAGGAGGCGACATCTAGAATTTGTCATATTTGATTGTTTTTCTTTGAATAAAAAAAAATTTATCAAACAATAAATTAAAATAAAAAAAAAATAAATTGAAAACAATAAGAAAGATTTTTATTGAAACAGCTGATTGGATAAACAAATTCACGTAAAAGTAAAAGTGTATTTTATCTCAACCATTGTTTGCAATGACAGGTATAACGAAAATCTAGAGAACATCTACTCTTGAGGATGAACATTATCTTTTACACATTCTATAGGAAAAGAGAATGTTTGTAGTAGATTCTCTCAATAAAATCCAGATTGAGTTAAATACTTTAAAGATTGTATGTAATATTAAATAGTGAATTATCTATAAATTATAGATGAAAACAAGACAGAATGTGTGACCGTCCTGATCTGTTACCTTGTCCTGTGCGACAAGGCAGGATGGTTACTTATTGTTCCTTCTTCGTACCACTCAACACTCGCAAGGTTGCTGGCGGGACAAGACCGAACAGAAAAAGTTATCTTGTGCTCATTGAAGAAAATAATACGAACGTTATTTTTTGTTTTAGATTGGAGAAAATTTCGTTTTCGTAGAGTTTAATATGTTTGGCTGATGAAAAAAAAGTGTAAAAATCCATTTTGGTTGCATAAGCAAAGGTTACAAAAAGATTTTCACTTTGAAAAGTCATCTGAATTGGTATTTTTATGTATCTTTGTCGAATACTTCGTCCTTATAATAAATTATTAAAACACTCGAAAAACCTTTCATCATTATCTTCATATCGTGATCGATCATTTTACAAATATTTTGTCGATTTTCAAACACGGTAAATTCTTTTGATTAAAATTCTTTAAATAATAATAAAAATTAGATTGCGTGACAATGATTGTTATGGTCATGTTAATTATGTTGTTTATGGTGAATGGATTGATTCAACTATTGATAAATTTTTAATTGAACAATGCTCATTTGATCATTCAAAATCTCCATTACTTGATTATGTTGTTTATTCGCATTGTGAATATTATAGTCCAGTATCATATCCAGCAATAATTTCAGCTGGTTTATTTGTTAAACGAATAGGAAAATCATCTGTTGATTATCAAGTTGGAATATTTGAAAATAACAAATCTTTAAAAGCTTCAGCTGTTGGTGGTTTTACTAGTGTTTTTGTTGATCGAATAAATCAACGTCCTCATCCAATTGATGAACAACTGAGAAAGCAACTTTTATCTATATCAAATATAATTCAATGAAAAAAATATTTATATTTAACGGATTTTTTTGTTGTACAAGTTGAGCCGTAGTATAAAGTTGTGTAATATTTGTAGATCTTCTTTGTTATACTTTTTGATTTGAAGAATAATTTGTTTGTTTTAGATGAATTTTTAATAAATTGTTATTCGTTTTAATTTGGTCAAAAATAAAGAAAAATATTAGTAAGATAAAAGTGTCTAGAATGAATATGTTGAGATAGTTTCTTGTCAAGTATTTCCAATAAAATCTGCTATTTTGAAGGTCTATCTCGATTTAACCTTGAAAGATGATGAATAAAGTTTTAATTATTCAAACCGAGAGAGAATTTCAGTTGTGCTCAAACGAAAGATTTGTTTTGTGAAATCGATCTCTCTTTATTATATATGTTCATTTAACATTGATGATTACACAGTAACAATGTTTTATGTGCGAAATATCTACATACTACTCACTAATCGATTGCTCAATTTAGAAAACTCTCATTCCATATCTGTGACTATTGTGAATGGATATGGAGACCATTTTGGTTGATATCAGGCCTCGTAGCTGTCCTGATTCATCCTGATTTTTGGTGCTTTTCGAAACTAAGAACTTTCTGCAGAAAATTCTGGTTTAGTCTCAGTGGAGGCATTTCAGAAATTCTGTCTTGAACTGATGAAGATACTGTTTTTTTTTTTCAATGATCGCATTATTCATCGTGTTTGAAGACTAGATAAAGTTTTTTATGAACTGAAAAATGTTGGTAAATAAATGAAAAAATTCATCCTTTTATTACAAAATTCCTACAATATCTTCTGTCATTATTCAGTAAGAAAAAAAAGAATAAACAGACACAAGTTAGTTAGTATATCTGGAAGTCAAGAGTCCGATGAATCATCAACTCTTCTCGTTGGATTGCTGTCAATGAATCTTACAAGGGAACTTCTCAAGGTCTCCCGTTGCTTTGGACTTCATATTTTGGCTATATGTTGGGGCCTTTAGACTAGAATAACCTTAAGATGGCTCGCTTGTCTGAACATTCGGGATTAATTAATTATAGATTTGTGGACTTATGACACCAGGTTATCTGCAACAGAAAATATGCCGATTTCGATCTGGAATTTTGTCTATAAATAAATCTAATGGCCCCCTAAGATACCTGAAAAGGTTCAGACAAAACGAATGCATCATTGAGATATTTAGTTTACAAAAACGTCTATGTAGGAAAAATACACAAAAATCGGAACATTTGGGTATTCAACATCTTAAGAAGGATGCATTCGTTTTGTCTGAAACTTTTAAGGTATCTTAGTGGCCATTAGATTTATTTATAGACAAAATTTCAGGTCGAAATTGGCATATTTGCTGTGGCAAATAACCTGGTGCCACAGGTCCAAAATCCAGTAAAGTGATCACAACTCAGTTCTAAAGGCCCAGCCAAGCGAGTCAACTTAGGGTTATTCCAGTCTAGTCCAGAGGACATCGTTGGGATATCATGACGATGTCCCAACAATGTCCGCTTGGAATGGACGATTTCTGCTGTCACTCGACCGTCTAGGACGAAATATATGTTGATTTTACGATTGCCTATCGACGAGTTGGAAATCATCACAATGTTTCAGCGTTTTTGTTTTGTCCTTTCGCGCTTTGTTTAATTATTTCACTAAGAGTAAAGCTAGCCATGTTACGTGATTGTTATGTTTTCGAAACACTGAGAGGGGCTACCGAGATTGATTTATTTATTTAATGCGGATTTATTGGGATTTATTACCTGTATTAAGATTTTCGTACACCTCACTCAACTGCTCCCCCTCGCCCTCATCCTCACTTACGTCTTCGCTTTGATCCTCGAGATAGTGCGGGATTTATTTAAAAACGTATATGGATTTATTAAAAAATCCCAAAAAAATAAATCTCGGTAACTGCTGTACCTTCGATGAATAGTGCCTATGTTTTGAGAATCCTGATTTATTAGGTCAAATCCTAATTTTTTTCTTGAGAATTCCTGTCCTAATTCCTGACTTTGCATACTAGGCCGCTACGACCCCTGGTTGATGCTCATATTAGATTTGCAAATCGTATCGTTGATGTCCAGTTATTCATATCCTTGTTCATAATTTTGAGATTAAATTTGTATAAAAACCCCATTCCTATATGATTATCATAGACTTAAAGTATGATTTGTTGATGCTCGTGGATGAAAATATAAATCTTCAATGGTCATCATGTTATTGTACAATGGAACAGTACCTATGATTAAACCAAAGCATTTAATAACGTTATTCTTGGTGTCAGATGATAGTACATAGATATTTTATAATTTGAAAACGATAACAATATTTATAAAATTTCATTTTTCTTTGCATTTATCAATTGATTGTGAATTTATTTGTATCTCACTTATAAATAAAGATAGCTAATGATAATAACGCCTTCTCAATTTCAGATTTTCATCTCATGAAAAATAAAGCTTCTGTCTCTCAATTTTTGTTTCCTTATTTCACTTAATTCTTAGTTATGACCTTCTACTTTGTTTCGATGAAATTTATCATCTATAGAAAATGAGAAAACTCTATAAAACATTCAAATATATTGATCACTCGAGACAATTTTAGAGAATTGGACATTTTTCAACGATGTTTTCTCACAAGGTCAAACATGTTCAACTATGTTAACAGAATATTCTCAACTAAAAGATAATTGCAATAAGTACATCACTCAATCTAAGAAAAAAATCAAGTTCTTTAAGCTTAAATTCGATGAATTTCAAACAAATAGAATAAGAGAAAGGTAAAGAACGCAATGCGGGTGTGGATGCGACTGTGGGTGGGGTGTGGGTGTGGGTATGGGCGTGAGTATGGGTGTAGGTGTGGGTATGGGCATGAGTGTGGGGTGTTGGATGTGGGTGTGAGGTGTGCGTGTGGGTGTGGGTGTACAGCTTCTCTTCAACCGCCTATACTCACATCCCACACCCACATCCACACCCACACCCACACCCTCACCCACACCCACACCCACACCCACCCTCAACTAAAGAGAAATAGAAGAATAGGTGTACTTGTGAATATATGTACATGGTGTGTAAAAATGTTTTTCCAGAGGGGGTAACGCTATGATTTTAAACAGCACTAATAACAAATTTTATACCAAATGAAAGCGCGTCAAAAATGGGATTTATTGCTTTTAAATGATAAGGGTTCTGCCATTTTTTTTTATATCAAACATAATAAATCTCTAGAAAAAGGATGCGTAAAAAATGGTTTTTCACAAGAGCAACCATATCAACTGGTTTGAAATTTTTAATTTCGTGTCGACTCAATAAAAATTACATCATTCGAAAGAGCAGAAAAAACTGATCAAGGCTAACTGATTTTCCCGAAGAGGTACTCCCAAGTCCTCAGCAAAAATTTTCAAAAATATCTTTTATAGCAGAAAGAGCAAAGATATTTAGACTTCTCTATCTTTTTCTCTGAACGATCCTTTTTTTTCTTTTCCTTCTGTCATCGTCATCGTTCTCTTTCGAATGAACATAAACGTAGACTCTATCCGCTTTACATACGGTACTTAATGCAACTATTGTCCATTTCAGAGATAAGTGGCCGTGGGCATTTATTGAATAATTTTTGATAGGAACGAGATACAGACCTGCGGTTTTCATTGTTGGAAAGAGCAGATGAAGACGCATCGAACCATTTATAGAAAGACTTTTCTAACTACTTTTCTAATGGTGTTACATAAAACTTCAAGAAAAACAGCGTGCCTCTCATGGTCACGACATTAATTTATTGATTTTTAGGAGTGCGCTAGAACCGGCAAGCGAAGAGCTATAAAACTATATCAAGATTCTATTTCTAGCTACTATCAGTGAGATATCCAAACCATCAGAGTTCAATTTAGCAGCTCATTTTTTTCGAAAAAATAATCAGAAAATGGAAGTTTTTGCAGCATTTTCATAGAAAAACCGCTTTTTTAACGTAGGAGAAAAAAAGCAATTCTTTGAAAACGTTTGACTAAAATCGTTAGGAAGGTAGCTAGAACAGTCTTTCTATATATGGTTCAATGTGTCTTTATCTGTTCTTTCCAACGGTGAAAACCACAGGTCTCCATCTCGTTCCTATCAAAAGTTATTCAAAAAATGCCTACGGTCACTTATCTCTGAAATGGACAATAGTTTTCAATTCATTATATAGTTTAGTCCATTGAAAAACAATACGAAATCAGATTCGACTCACTTAAATAAAAAAAT
>CAJNOP010000891.1:0-12281 GCA_905250075.1 Rotaria sp. Silwood1 | reverse complement strand
CTCAAAAATCGATCTCAGCCCAGGTACGTTCAAATTGGCTAAAATTTGGAGCATATGTTGGGACTGAAGTGGGGAGGCTGTGATAAAATTTTCAGCTCGATACCCTTATGTTTGACTGAGATATTCACCAAACAAGGGTCAAAAATAGGTCATTTTGGTACAAGGATTTCTCAGTCCAGACCCGTCTAACATATTTAAATTTTTTTTTTGTTAGAAAGAGCATGTCAGGATGCAGAGCACTACAGAGTCCTTTTTTTAAGATTCTTACTTTTTTACCGGAGAAAGGAGATCACAAGTCCAATGACTCAAAAAACGCCCCAAAAATGGGTGTCCAGTCACATAAGTGTCTTTATATATAATAAAAAACAAAGCTTAATTAAAAAAAGGACTCTGTAGTGATCTGCATCTCGACGCGCTCTTTCTAACAAAAAAAAAATTTAAATATGTTGGACGGACCCGGACTGAGAAATCCTTGTACCAAAATCAAAAAATCATAAATCGAGAAAAAACGAAAAACATTTTTTGATTTTTCAAAAAACAGCTGGTTTTTCGAATAGGGGTTGACGGAAATCTTCAAAATTTTTTGGGAAAAATGAATCAACGAGAAAAAAAAATTATCGTTTATGAAAGAGCAGATGATGGGCTATCTCTCCATGTAATTATCTCAATTTCGGAATTTTCGACGAAAATTGACTTTTTTTGAGTGGGGGGGGGGGCGGGGGCCTAAAAAAAGACTGTTGTATTTTTCTAAGCAACCTGTACCACTCACAATTCACTTTTTTGTGTATTTTAAAAGGATCAGTTCTCTTTTGATTATTACCGATCTGAAAAATCATTTTAAACAAACGTATTCGACAGTAAGTGTTATCATATCTGGATGAACCATTGAGAATTCTTTATCTAGTTTTGTAAGAAATAAAATAATTTTTCAAAACATACAACACATTGATAAACTGATAATATTTAAGGATATTGGTACTAGTTTACTTCAATTATTAATCACATTCTATGTGTTCAGAATTCATCTCAAGTATTAAGATTCGTCATATTAGATTTCATTCAACAAGTAGTGGCTGTCTGAAAAGTTTTCTTCTATAAAACACTCAATAGTGAAAATAAGAACAATTATTTTGGTCTCATTGTCCTTGTGTCAATTTTCTCTTAACTATTCGTTGTACGATGCTCAAAATTCGTGTTATCTGTCAGCTATTTTGTCGCTTTGTCGTTTACTTATTCACATGAATTATAACAGAAGAATGACACTCGTAGCTACAACCTAGATGAATTAATAGAACATAATCACTATAATAGCTGCATCATATTCATGGACGTGTTAGTGACGATGCATTGGGATTTCATCAGAAGAATTTTTAATATTTTTCACAAAAGTCTTTTACTTTTTTTTGGAACGTATAGTCTATTATAGTATTGATTAAAAAGAAAAGAGGCCGACTACGAAGCCAACAGATGTCTTTTGTATTCTATTACGAACAGAAAAGATTTTATACAAAGTAAAATTTTGAAGCGCGTATTTCATTAAGAAATTTATATTAATTCTATTTTCGTAACTTATTTCGAATTTGTCTTTTTTTTTTAATAAATTAGTGTGACGATTTCATCGACAACAATCAACGTAATTTCTTATCGTCTGATTTGGAATAACATGGATCATGCCATATTGTATTATTTTGGGAATTTATTCAAAATGAATTTCGAATAAAAGTATTTCATATTTTATTCGTTTAGTTTTATCATTAAAGCTTCATCAATTGATTTTGCTGATTTTCTTTCATCATAGCCTACTTCGATTTTAACTAATTAAGACTAGTTCATTCTAATCGTAATATCTGATAAAAATCTAGTCATCTGATGATAATGATTATCAAAGCATTGTTTTATCGCATAAATTATTAAAAATCATATATTTGAAAAATACCAAAAGGTCATTCTTTAACGATGAAATCACAGTTATTATAAATATCTATATTTCATTTTGCTCTATATGATTATTTTTCGATGAGTGATATTCATGTATGAATAAATTTTGCATCATTTTTAACGAAGTAAATCGCATATTCTATAGACATCTTTGCAAAATTCTTTTATCATTCGATAAGATCATATTTTTAAATCTCGAAATAATGAAATTATTTCAGTATTTTATAGGAGCATTAATGATTCAACTTTTCAGAAGTGATTTTCTGTAGTTCGATTATACTGAAAGTTTCTCCACACATGGTATTTATACTGTGATATTTCTTTTAAATATAGAACCAGGTAAAAGAACTGATATTTTCATATGTATGTGTCTATGAGAAAAGAACTTATTCCGAAACGTAAATTTTATAAAGAATCCCACTGATTATGTTTCATAATATATAATCTAAAAAATGTTTTTTTTCATTTTCTATCATTTAGTTAACTTTCAAACCAATTATATGTATATTTTCATATTGATTGACTTCTAATTATACAATGTTTTTTATTTTATTCTACGTCATTTTCTGGCTTACATCAAAGGTAAAACTAATCAAATTGTTGAATATGATTATACTGTAGTTAACTGATACTACCTTTTTCTTTCTATAACTAAAAATTATCGTTTCGAACAACGAGTTTAGAAGTCAGAGGCCGAAATCAAGTCGGTTGTGGGTGTTGTGTTGATTCGATACATTGAAACTGATAAACACTATTGCTGCTGATAAGTTTCAAAGAAAACAGTGTTGTATCTTTTAACAAGAGATATTTATAAGGAAAAAAGGAAAATAGATTTATGATTATATCGAGTCATTTTTTAACCCGTAAAAGCCGAAGGGGGTTGTCCATGCAAGAGACTGAAGACAACAACAAATATAATACTTGCTGACTCTCAGTATACTCATTGTATAGTCAGAACACACTACTTTACTCTTCTTCTAGAATTACATAGAACTCTTTGTTAAAAATCTTGAACCTCACAAAAATCTTCAAGAAAAGAATGTTAAATTACTTTTCGTTACCATCACTTTGCCGTTAAATTTTCAGTCAAAACACATCTTTTGTTCTCGAGATATTGACTATAGAAGAAATTAGCAAAAACGTCTGCTGTATTTCATGAACTGAAACATATCTGCCGCGGAAAATTTGAACACGATATGTACAGTACATTAGCTATTTATGGGCGTGATTTAAAGTCGAAAATATTTTATTTTGACTGTTTATGCTGTATATCCTACGTTTGATCTTCATTCTGGCAGTCTGTGACGATATCTCGTAGAAAGAGGAAATTTGCAAGCTCGTTTTTCGGATCAACAAATATATGAAGAAAGGTAAATGATTTTTAAAAACCAAAGATATAACAAATCCTCTGGTACTCTTTAGGAGTCAAGTCAGCATTATACTCTGATTTGTATGTGGTCGTTAGGATCGTGCAGATACAGGGAAACTTAAGTTTTTGCATGTTAACTCTCTTAGTGAATTTTATTGTAGTTAAACTAATGTCTCTTGGAAGGGACATTCAGCTTTTAAGGATTAAATGCTTATTGAACTTACAATCTTGGAAGACACTCTTCTCTTTTGAAACCCCGATTTTGCAAATAACTAAATGAAGTCTAAAATTACATGATATAAATAGTTTGTTCAGAAAAAAAAGATCAGAACATAGGTAGTCGATAGTAGGTGTAAAAAAACATTGGTATTTATTGTGTGTTTAAATTGAATGAAGACGAGTCGAATTCATTCTCGTTTTCATAGAGAACTACGTCGAAGCCATAAAAATGAAAATTTCCGAAGTCAATCTCAGAGTTCTAATAGTATAGCAGTAAAACAATTTAAATTTCCTTTAAAAACAAGTTTATTCATGTAATTTTTACTGATGAAAAATAACAATTATTCTTTGCAAAGACAAAATATATGGTTGATGAACCGTTATCCTTTTTATTTGTGTTGTTTCTCAAAAAATATTCAGCAACACATAAATCCTAAAACTAGAAAAGAAAATTGTTTGAAGTATTTCAGTGTCGAAATCGGAGTGAAAAAGTGTGCTACGATATCTCGCAGTTGGACTTGCAATAGAGAGTTCGACATTGAAATCTTCAAGTTGTTTTTTTCTAAGTACTATTGGTAGTGTCAATTCAATTTCAGACTTGTCAAAAAAGCACGGTTAGGATGAAACACAACTAGCATGAACAACAGATACAGAGTTGATCACTATCATCGGTGGTAACACTGAAACTGTTTGTAAATAAGAATATACCTAGTATTACGAATCATCTTTGAACATTCTTTTCGAATCTATTTTGAGTAGCACAAAAAAGCAAGTCTCATAACGATTTTGAATTATCTGGTCGTAATTGCTATTAAATATCATCTATTATACCATGGTCCAGCATTTGATACATAGGTTGAAAAGCTCGCTAAATTTAATCGGATCCCACAGTATTAATAGCTTAATCTGTTGATAATGTCTTTTTCGTTTATTTTTGATCATGAATATTAAACAAAAAGAAACTAACTGTTTTGATATTTATAGGTGGTGTGTACGCGATTGAATGCTGCAGATCTCCAATCAATTTATATGAAACTGCAATCACCTTCACTCGTGGTTGCTTTCAAAGATTTATCACATTTTCGAAGACAAATATTAGCACATAATGCTATTCGCCTTTTAAAGAATTCCACTGATGCCAATGGATTGTCAAAGGAAGAAATAGTTACAATAAAATTATATGTATCTTGTTTTTTTCTTTATATTCCTCTCAATGAAGCACTTCGTAGTGAACAATATGAACAAATTAAAACTTGGCTCCCATATTTAAAACTTTTTCATAATGCTATATATAAACTACCTGAACGTGCAGGAGTACATTGTCATGTAGTAAGTGATAATATCAAAATTGACCTGTATCGAGTCGATTCCTTCGTAATTTGGGTAAGTAATAAAACTGAAAGATTCTTTATTTCAATTAAAGTGATCTGAGTTTAAAAAAATCAAAGGAAATGTACTCTCACATATGACATAAAGCAAAATTTTTTTCAAGCACTCTTTATCAGAGAAATTCCTTAAAATTATTCCTTTTAATAAGTTCCTTGTTAATTAATCTTCTTCGATTTTCTTTTCTTTATAGTGGGACATTCCATCATTAATAACGAATTGAGAGGTATGTATGTCTCTTGCGAATAAAACAGCCGTCGAAGAACAACACGGAACTATTTTCTGGATTACAACAACATCAGCAAGAGATTTATCAATTTTATCTTTAAATTCCACTGAACAAGAATTGCTTTTGTTACCAGGAACTCGTTTCAAGGTTATGAAAAACAAGAAACATGCGCTCTTCAAGGAAATCAATGAAATTCATCTTATCGACACGGCATTCGATGTCAATAGTGAGTTGTTTTTTTTTCTCAAAATAATTATTCGTATCTTTAAAAATAAGTGAATAAACATCAGTGCTAGCCATTGAATATGAATACTGAACAAATACGTAACAAACACAGATAATGTCATTAGAATAGAAAACATGTCCGCTCGGCTTCATATTTTTCATCAACATACGCTTTGACTTTGAAAAGTAAAATCAAAATTACATTATTTAGACTTAACTTGTTTCATACAGATGCTTCTCAGGTCACATATTTAAGTTCTAAAAAGTGGTTAGGCTGATCTGAAAAACTTGAAGATTTCAAGTGTTAAAATGCTTTTGATATTCATATTTCTTTTCATGCGATTTACAAAAATCTAAGAGAAAAAAGTAAATGGAGATCTTTTTCAAGTTATTTCTGTCAATCAATTACCAATTATCAAGAAAAATGAGAATTGATAGACTAGATCGGATATGTCTGAAATTTCGACTGATGATTTTGACAGCCTTATGAGCAAAGTGAGGTGACAGCTCATGGCATTGTAAATATTACAGAAAAGATGAAGAAAGAGCTGAAATCAAGTGTTTTTTAAATCAACTTAAAAAAATAATTTAAAAGATATGTTTTTTTTATTGATTTTTTGATTTAGAATTGCCGTTTGTCTTCAGTCAACTATTTAATACAATCGAATAAAATCTGCTGAATACTAAACCAAGGAAATGGAAACGATTGCAAAATAAAAAGCATCGATCTTTGTAATATAATGATACATTCTGTCGTCTAATACGTGAAAAATTTTCTTTTCATAAACAAATTTTAATTCATAGATTCACATAACGAGAAAATATTTAACATCAAGTCACAAATCGTTGACAGACAGACTTGTTGGATTTTTTGATTATGATAATACTTTTAATGTACTGCTGATAAAAGTTAAAAAATACAGCTATTTTCTCTTTGACAAAAATTCGTAGATATTTCAAAGAAAAATTTTGATTTTAATATCAGTTTTTTCAAGTATCTCAAGTTTAGGACGTGAATTACAACCCATCGAATCTGAAATTTTAAGATCGAGACTCGGAGAGCATGGATCTGCTTAATGCTAAATCTCTACTTAGTCCCTTCCTTCATGCACACATGAAATGAAGAACTTACTAGAGTACTTTTCAGTAAGAAAAGAAACAAACAGTATTTGTAATACATCTAGAAATATCTTAATCTGATAACTATGACTAAAAAAAACTAATGAACAAAATACATTTCTCTGTTTTATATTATGTGTTTTTTTTTTGTAAAAGGAACTGAAAAGACAATAATAAACAACCCTCTCAACTGATAATGTTCTTTCCATTTAATATAGTAAGACAAAAGAAGCTGCAAATAGAATCTGCTCTAGTTCGAAGAAGTTCAGCGACAAGTAAAAACGAATACCGAAAGAAATAGAAGTTTATTCAACTTTTCGTTTAATACAATAAATTTAGAGTAAACGGATATCAAATTTCCAGCAAGTTATTTCTTTTTCTAACACTTTTTTTGCTATTTGATATATATTTCAAGGCGACTAAGAATATTCGTTATTTTGTTTTTGATGCCTCTTCGATATAGAAGATGGAAAAAACTTCACTTAGCGTGTCTTTTTGGATGTGAATGTGGGTGTAGGGATGTGAATTTATTCTTCTTCAGTTACCCACACCCAGCCACATCCACATCCACACTCGTCATCCGTATTTGACCATGAAAATTTCTTAGGGCTTGCACAGTAACAACAGAAAACAGACAAAGATGATATTGAACCACATGGTCTCGAAAATATGCATTCCATCACTTTTTCTCTGAACAATTTGGCAATATAAGAATAATTTAGCATCAATCAATAGAAAATTCAAGAAAAAGAGAGATAAGTCGAGAAAAAAAATTCTTCAAACAGAGATCAAACGGGATAAAGCATCGATCAGAGTTCATCGCGTTATTATACAAATCAGCATGATCTTTGAGAAGATCATAGGTACAATCTAAAATATTTTTAATCACAAGTAATTACAGGCGCATACTAAAAATTGTGCGAAATGATAGTAGTCAGTTGATGAAACGTATATAGTTCATTGTTTTGAATGTAATAATGAACAATTAAAAAATCCTTATAATACGTCGGCAAACTTTCATGTTGGTGTGGGTGTGGGCTGTGGGTGGGGGTGTGGGGTGTGGGTGTGGGTGGGTGTGGGTGTGGGTGTTGATGTGATGGGTGGGTGTGGATTTGCGTGCCTCCTTATATGAAGATAAGAAACCCACACCCACTCCCACAGCCACCGTCACACCACCCGTCACACCCACACCCACCCACACTCACATCCACACCCACACCCACCGCCACCGCCACACCCACCCCACCTACACCCACACCCAGACCTACACACACCCACATCCACACCCACACCCTTTCATTAGATTAGATAGAAACAATATCACAAGTTTAATAATTTAAACACTCCTCCAGAAATTATATTTCTTTCTATCCATCAGCAGAGCTATGTGTGTGGGTGGGTGGGTGTGGATGTGGGTAGGTGTGGGTGTGGGTGTGGGTGTGGGTGTGGCTAGGGTTTGGGTGGGTGTGGATGTGGGTGTGGATGTGGGTAGGTGTGGGTGTGGCTAGGGTGTGGGCGCGGGCGCTGGCGTGGTTGAAGATCGCAGACTTACACCCACACACAAACCCTCAAGATAGTTCACATTATTTAATCTATAACCGATAAATCTTCAAAATACTCTTTGAAATCGCACATTAACATCGTTTTTTCATGAAGTTGTTTACTAAATGAGTGTGAATGTGTGGTTGGATTTTCTGTGTGTGTCCACTACAGATAAGAATATTAATGTTCTAAAAAGCAGATGATTGAAACAACAAACTGTGGTTTATTCGAACGTCCCACTTGCTTGAGTCAAACTTTATAGCAGAGCATTGATGAAATCATGAACGAAAATCGCCGTGAATAATTATTTCAAAGAATATTCAGTTTATCTGAACATGTTTGGATGTGTAACAATACATGGGGAATGGAGAGGGTCAAACCTTCTATGTTTTGATATATACAATCATTTCCTCCAAGGTTTTATCTTCATGATGCGAATTGTTCTTTCTTACAAAAGACAATGTAGAACTTGAAAATTGTCCTCGACCGCTAAATCTGTTAGAGTAACAGTTCCAAGAAAACTTTAACTCTGTATGATTTCCTCTCGAAAGGTCTGTAGTTGTGAAGCCCATGCTCTTCGAAAATGAATTTAGGTAGAAATTATGCATATTGGTATGTTTCTAAATTAATATTATAGTTGTTTTCATAAAATCTATATCTGACAAATCTAAATATGATGAAAATATGAACATATCAGCTTCGGTTTGGACCAACTTGAAATAGTCGAAATCGATGAAGCTGGATTAGTCTCGGAATCAAAATCGATGTGTATTCGAACATAAAAAACGGGACCGAGTTAAAAGTCCAGATATCCTACTCGTTCTGTGGCATTGAAGTAAGAGTGGTTTAATGAATGTGTTTTTTGCTTCGTTATGTACTAGTTCCAAAAAACGACAAGAAAACTACTGTATTTAAATTCATAATGTTTTTTGTCCTCGACAATGCAATCGAATGATGAGATTTTTAGGTGCAATAGCCGTAAATTCTTGAATTTCTTTCATTGACTGAGATGTTTGTTCGCCACAGTCAACAATTGAATAAATTTTACAAATTCGAACGACTGCTATTTTAATTTCCATGAGTGCAAATCTCATTGCAACACAGTTTCGTGGTCCAACACCGAATGGAATCCATGCAAGTGGATGTCGTTTGGTAGCAAATCGTTCTGGGTAGAAAACATACGGGTCAACTGGACCCCAAAGCGTAGAATTATAATGTAAACTGTGAGTATTAGCACTGATAATAGTACCGATCGGAATAGTACCTATTTTGCCGATGTAAAATTCGTGAGTGCTCTGCCGATTAACAATACTTGGTGTGATGGGATACATCCGTAGTGTTTCCCGAATGAAACTATCCAAATAATCCATTTCTGCAATTGTTTCATAGCTCGTCGGTTCGTGTTTGATGCTTGAATCGAAATAAGCATCGATATGCTCTTGTAATTTTTGTTGCTCTTTTGGATGAGTCGCGAGAACATACGAAATATAGGCAAGTGCTGTACTTGTCGTTTCATAGCCAGCGGCCACTTAAAAATACAAATAATGAATAAAAAGGAAAGATAGTAAGTAATAAAAGAAACAGTGATTACTAAAGAGAACGATATTTGACGCAATTTCATGTTGTGTCAGCTTTCGAGTGACTGATGGTTCGCTGTCCATATGAGCAGTTGCAATGCCTTTTGTTGGTACGTCCTTTTACAAATAAAAATAGCATTACCGTGTAAATTTTCATTTTGTCATGAGTTTTGATGCAACAAAAATGAGAATGAAAAATGAAAGGCTTTAAAAGATCTCTAGGAACTTAACACAAGCACTCTTTGAAGATGAAATGTATGTAGACTTAATAAGAAATTGGAGAGTATGATCATGTACTTGCTCTGTTTTCTAGTGTATCATTTCTTCCATAAGGACAATGCTATTTCATAACATACGAATCTATCTACACAAGTAGACAATTCCTTTGTAGATCACTAAATTTTTACTTCAATGAAGTCATCGTCTGAAACTGATTTGAGCATCAAGTGCAATAGATCCATTTGGTTTTTGTTACCCGATTCTAGACGTTTTTTTATCAGTTTTCCTGCTTGTTTTTCGATCCACGTTGCTGGTTCATCGCTGATAAACTTTTGTGTCATTGGAAAATAATGACAAAGCCAATGTCGAATAGCACTATCACATCGAAATAGTTTATTCCAGAGCCATTTAAATTCAGGAACGAATATATTCAGGATCATTAGCTTAGTCACAGAATTCTCTTCATCGAACAATCGTTGTGAGTGTACAAGGTATGGATCATTGGGATTATTCTGCATATCACTATGAAGACCAAATATACATGACCAAATTATATCCATTGTGAAGCGTTTAAAAAGTGGCAAGATATCGAATGGTTGATCTTGTCTATATTGTTCAGACATTTTTACCATGAGAGCATTAGCACATTGATTCATCAATGGAGACATTTGCTTGAGCTTGAGGGATGAAAATGTCGGATTCATGACAAATCGTTGACGTTTCCAACGGCGACCTCTAGCAATAAATAAATGACAATTTTTTGCACGAGGCTCATCAAAAGGAAATTCACGACGCGAATGAAAATTGGAAAATGATTTGATGAACACGTCCTGCAGAATGTCAGGATCCGATATGACCAGAATAGGTGTGTGTCCTTCGAAATAGCCGAATATCTGTCCATACTTTTTGGACCATTCTTGAATGGCTAATGAAAGTCTATTGGTTTTCATAATATCTAAGAAGTTTCCCAAAAAGAATTGTGGTAGTGGGCCAGGTACACCAAGATGTATAAAGAAACTATATGTACGATGAACGTGCCAGCCATAAAAAAAAATTAAAGCCAGTAAAATAGCAACCAGTATACTTGCCAACATGATCGTATTTTACTTTTCTGTATGCTTATTTTTATGCTTTATATATCTAAAAAAGTAATATTGCAGAATGAGAACGAAAAAACGTGTACAATTACGCCGCGCAATTTTCTCGAGCTTCTGTTATCAAGGACAACATTATCAGTTATGTGGTGTGGGGCTTTGAAATTATAGCTAATAAAACCGATGCATTTGTGAATGCGCAGTTAATAACCGAAGACTTCGTAGCACGGAGCTTCTTAAGTATTTTCGATATGAAGACATAGGGCATGGTTGTTAGTCTTGGTGAAATAAAGAATAAGAGTCATATCCACATGTTCATCTAAATAAAACAGATACCCCTACTGTTTACGATCCTGTATAACAAGGATTGCATTTATACAAAAGTAGACAATAAAACTTCACATTCATACATCTTCAGGGTGTGGGTGAATGTGGGTGTGTGGTGTGGATGTCGGTGTCGGTGTGGGTGTGGGTGTCGATGTTGGTGTAGGGTTAAGAGGTGAGTGACAAGAAGATCTGGCGCACCCCACCCCACCACACCCACACCAACCCACACCCCACACCCACCCACACCCTCACACCCACACCCACCCACACCCACACCCACATACTCACACCCACACCCACACCCACACCCACACCCCACCCACACCGACACACCCACCCTCCCTCACACACACACACCCTAGTTCTGTTCTCTTCCTTTGTATTGTCTATCTATTTATTCTTTCTCTTGTCTTGTCATTTCATTTCATTTCTTTTTGACTGATGATGTTATGAGTGCATAACGAAACGTCTCAATAAAATGATAAAAACGGTATCGATTATTCTCCTCTTCATATAATTCAATGGTTATCTAAATGTCTTTATATATTTGTATCTATATGTTGATGTACAATTTTTGTATAGTGGTTATCTACAGTAGACTATTCTTTGTTTCTCATAGTCGCAACTAGTATAGATTTTACCGATTGAGATTCAAAACATTTTCTCTTGACTACTAACTCGTCATTATAATCTGAATTACAAAATTAGTATATAAATATACTTCAGACAGTATTTATTTAATTGAAATGAATAATCTTTGCATTGAAATAAATCAGAGAAAAAAGAAGAAAGAACACTGTTTCTTTTTGTTGAAATAATTAGAGAATCAAAGTGGATTTCCAAAGATAAACTAAATCTAATAAGACGTACCGAAATTTGCGTGAAAAAATTTTAATCTATAGATGAAATCAAAAATTCAACTTTTTTTTTTTGATGTACTATTCGTGTCTTTGTTGTTGAAAAAAACAGGCAAAAAAATCAACTAAAACGTGACTTTTTATTTATTTTTTGAAACCTTAGAAAAAGATGCATAAGTA
>CAJNOP010000890.1:62309-77685 GCA_905250075.1 Rotaria sp. Silwood1 | reverse complement strand
GCTGAAATCCTCAAGCGAGTTCTTCATGGATCGACTCAGAACCCCAACGAGTCCTTTCACTCGATACTATGGAGTATGGCTCCAAAGAGGCGTTACTCATCGGGAACTATAATGGGCATATGTGTGGGCCTTTCCGTGATTGTTTTCAATGATGGCCATCAAGCTCTGCTGAAGCTATTGAAGAACTTATGTGGTATTTGTGGTAAATTTTTTTTTCACTCACTTCGTCTTTCATGTCTTTTTCTTTAGGTGGTTCAAATGGTTATTATTCTAGCTTGATTTTCAAAAGACTGGATAAAGATCGTGAAGAAAGAGAAAAGAAGAAAGCGAAAAGAAAAAAAAGATCTACATCAGAAATAAAACTTCAGGACGAAATGGTAGAGATGGTTTCCGACGATGCATATATTCCCGGTGCTTTTTGACATATTTTTATCTTTTTTTGTATTTATCTCTTCGAATTTTCGAACAAATTTTGTTTGACTTTGTAGGTTAGCTCTCTTTGTATTTCAGAGACAATGAAACATGCATCTTCATTCATTTCCTTTCATGATTTAGAAAAAATTTCAGATCTAAAGAGTAATGAATAATTTTCTAATATCGTACAATTATTTGAAAAATGCATTTGAGCGGAAAAAGGTTCCATTTCCTTCGGAACTTGCTGCTATTCTGGAGCCCGTTTCAACTGCTCCAACAGCAACGCAATCAACAAACAGTGCCAACAATACCGTGCGTTGTTCGGATATCGAATCCACTTTGCCATGCCATTTTGCAGATTTATTTATTTTTGTTCTCTATGAAAACATAACTAATGCTTTTTGACTCAGTAGCACTTTTTATTTCAGAACAACGGTGATGATGATGAACAACATAATATGCAAGAATATAGCCTCGATGAAAGTGAAAACAGCGATTACAGCGATGAATACGACGATCCACCTACTATGGTCACCGTTCCAATACCATCGACAAAAGCACCTCAAGAAAACGTTTTGGATCATACGGATGATGTTCAATCTCGTCATGAACTGTATAGAGAATTGTATCAATTAGTACTGGCAAAACGTAAATATAAACAATTGACGAACAAAAACAATGAAACGTACGAATGGCCACCAATAATCAAGCAAATTATTCGATGCCGGTACCCGGGCGACATTCGTGATTATGTTTGCTACAAGCAACCGACAGTATCATTTACATTGGACAGCTTTATCGAACTTTTTGCCATGTAACAATTGTTTTTTTATTTTTCTTTTGTTCTCATTATATCGTAAAAATAATATTTTTCGTTTTTCGTATTAAAATAAGATCGCTATGATTTGGTTTTCATCATCTAGGAAGCCATATAAAAGCATTATTTCAGCAATGAAGTATCGTTACTGGTCAGTATTGGTAATGGTCAGTACTGGTACTGGTCAATATCGATACTGGTCATCTCAAGTATTTTCCAGTACTGGTACTGGTCAATATCGATACTGGTCATCTCAAGTATTGTCCAGTACTGGTACTGATCAATAACAACCTGTATCACTACTCTAGTAGTGAATTGCTACTATTGCATCCCTACTTATGGTGATAAAACTAAACAATGGCTAGTGCTTAGATACACAAAGTTTTCATTTCACGAAAATAACTTTCAAAATCTTTGTACAAGCGCTCAAACAGCTTCTAAACATGTTATTTGATAGCAGCATGGTTTTATAATGCTAAAGGAAAAATTTGAACGATATTAGTTCATGGTAACTAAGGAAAAAGTCACTAAAATTAGACTATTTCCGCTAGTGCTTCAAATAAAGGCGCCAAAATTGGCCTAAATATGTCTCATTCATATATAATTTATATATATTCTGAAAGAGGACACTCAGGGCTACAAGAATATGTGCTTTTTGAAAAATCGAATTTTCTAAGAAAAATCGACTTTCTGTGGGGGGGTTCCCCCTTAAGCTCAATGAAATTAGTGATTTTGTTTTCAATACAGAAATCCCATCCTCTGCATAGTAAGCGTTCTTCAGCTGGAGATAGAATATAAGATGATATATTATGTATAAGTTTTCCTCGAAGTGAGTAATAAGGGTGTGGGTGTGGGTGTGGGGTGTGGGGTGTGGCTGTGGCTGTGGCTGTGGGTAGGCGTGGGTGTGGCTGTGGGTGTAGGTGTTGGTGTGGGTGTGGGTGTGGGTGTGTGGGCGTGAGTGTGGATGTGAATGCAGAGAAGAATGACACCCACACCCACACCCACCCTGTATCCTATCTTAATACTCCTTATGACATTTTTAATACTAATCGTGCTATTGGCAATTCTACATTATATTGACCAATGAAAGTCAAAAAAAATTTTCTTTGTTGAAAAACGACCTAAAACCAGTCATGATTTAGCTGCTTCTATGACAAACTCATTTGCCAAAAAGAAATATACTATGTCAATGCAAAACATGCAACAGTTTTCATCATCAAATGGAAGTGACCAGATGAAAAGATAAAAAGTATAAATTCTTTCTCTCTAAGACAAAAAATAAACTTATGTTAGCATAGTTTGCATTAAACCTATTTATATTTTATAGATTCTGATCCCGAATCAAAATGAACCGCCTGTTTACTATTCAACTATCCCATACATAAATCATTATTTAACTCCAAAATATCGCTTGTCCTATGTATGAAATTGTACTTTGCAAAAGACACAATTTAATGTTTGTTCATGTTTTTTTTCTTCTCTCATCTATTTAATCACTTTGATTGTTATATGCTTGAATAAGTACATTCCATTTACCGCCATATGCCATTATTCCTCTGTCCTTGTAACAACTCATGATGTTTTTTTTTCAATTCTTCTGTTTTCGTTTTAGATGAATTCATCAATATTCCTAAGTCAAATGGAATCATCTTTAGATCGATTAGATCGACGAAATTTACGTTATCAACGAGAAAACATTTTGAAAAATCAACATTATCAAGATTTAGTTGATCGATATTATCCAAATTACCAATTATTTGAACCACTACAGAATTATAATTTAATCTTTATACGTAAGCAGACATCAACAGAAATTTTAAATCATGTCATAAGATAGCTTCTGAAACATTTAACATTACTCTTGATACACAACACTAAATAGACCCATATCCATGGGTCAGTAAATCTATACCATCATTAATACACATATAATTCAGTTCTTTTAAACATTCACCGCTGATTCTTCTTGTTGAAGTTTTATACCTCAAATCTAATTTTACAACAAGAACACGAGATTATACTAAAGAGCAAAAAATAATACAACTATTCAAAGAAATTTTTTCACCGAATAAATATGTATTTGCTAGGGGTAATCCAAAAGACAAGTCATCAACATTTTATCAATATGAATTATTCAACGAAAAGGACTTGAACCAATTAAATTTAATTGATCTACATGAGCATTTTTAAGATTGGTATAAATTGACATTTCCACGTTCTTTAGTTCATCACATGAGATCAAAGGATGCACTATATTCATTACAAACAGCACCATTTCTTGTTTTTGATGAGTGGCTTAACAGAAGTATGCAATATGCTTTATCGAATTGTGGCATTGATAGTAATTAAAAAACGTACCATTGTAAATTTTCGTCGAATTCAAACAATAATTATTATCAATTTATTTGAGAAGAATTTCAATATCGTCAAGAAAATCAAATTTATGCCATTTGCAATTGTTTTCTGATCACCAAATTAGTGAATTTGATGCTAAACAATATCGATTAAGTGAGAAGAAAACTTTTCCGTTATCTCAAATTATTCATTATAAATGGAAAAGACCTCAATTATTTGTGTAAATAAAAATATTTATTTTTCTGTTTTCTTTTTGTTTCTTAGCCTAATAAAGTCTGTGAATATATATACATATGATTTCAATTTCTACTTACTATTCTAGATTATAATACATATTACACTAGTTACACTAGACTTCTGAATATGGCAATGAATCACCTTATCGAAAATTAATTGCTCTTAGTCAAACTCTTCAACGTTTACCTGACGATGCAATAGAGGGTGTGGGTGTGTGGATGTAGGTGTGGGTATGGGTAGGTCCGACGGTGTTGGGATTAGTATCAGCTAACGAAAACCCAATCCACACCCACACCCACCCACACCCACCCACACCCACGCACCCAGCCACACCCACACCCAGCCACACCCACACCCACACCCACACCCACACCCACCCACACCCACACCCACACCCACACCTACACCCACACCCAGCCACCACCCACCCACACCCACACCCACACACACCCACACCCACACCAACACCCACACCCACACCCACACCCTCATTGTTTTTCATTTATAGTCGAAATGAGAATACATAGCTGCTCAATTTACCCAAAGCAAAGTCGTTAAATTATTCACAAATCCGTTGATTCGACGGAATCCAAGATTCATTGTCTTCTATTGACTACCAAGAAACTTATTTATGTCTATATTAATGCATATCCGAGTATAGTAAACATCATGGGTGTTTTCACCGACGAGGTTTTACCTGGGTTTACACCCATCGACTTGACTCATTTTACTCATTCTGCTACTTCCAGGAGAAAAAACTCCCACGTACACGTGAGATTTTATGAAAGGCGTCATTGGCATAACACATTATTTCTCGGCGGTTTATTCCGTTTTTCCCATGAGGTTTTTTTCCATGAATGACGGTTTTTACCAAATTGCACATTGGATGAAAAATTTTCCTTTATTTCAATTATTAAAAACTCACACACTCACCTGTATTTATATACCCATATTCTTCATTCATTCCTGTACTATTTCACCCATCCTTAGCTTTGCTTCGATGGTAGCAAGGGAAAATCTCAATCGAGGATGTAAATTACCATGACAGTGTCAAATCCCTTTTCCTTCACAAACCATTTAAAAGCCTTTCAACCCTTCGAAAGGTGTCCAGTAGATAGATCTTTTACTTACATTATAAATTTATATTAACGATTCTTCAGATTTACTTCTTACACGCGGTTTCCTTTCTGTTTTTCAAATAGAAAATGGCAGACAACTACTTGACTATCATATATCATGGACAATCAAATAGATGTCCTATACCTGCTCCTGAAATGAAGGTTAAAGACTTCATTAATTTGCTAAAGGAAGATTTTGACAGTCATACGACTAAGTCCTTCAATCTGTTTTATAACAACGATCGATTGTTGCCATCACGAACAATTCATGAATATGGTCTCAAGTCAGGCACCGAGCTTCGATTGGAAGAAAGCGTATCTCAAGTTTCTCTAAGTATTTGTATTCAAACATTGGCTGGTGAACAGTTTGAATATAATATGAACGACAATGCTACTCTGGAGGATTTATTTTCTAAACTTCTTACTGATGAAAAATTCTCGTTTACCAAAACTTTTCCAATTCTCTTCAATCATCGTATGCACCTTTGGAAATCGAAGGAATTAATTACAAATTACTTGAAACTACATAAACGCAATAACGACTCCCAAAACAAAGTTCCAGATTTTTATCTATTTGAATGTCAACGTCAATTTGAAACAAACTATCTTAATTACCAAAAAGCAGAAGAAAGTGAACTATTTCTGGCTCATGATTTTTGGCAACTGTTTGGTTTTGTGTTACAAATGAAAATGGCCATGGCAATATTCCTTATTTCATTGAGAGTTCTAAAGATTGCATTTTTAAGTCCATCGGAGTCAGAAATCGATGCAATCAACTTTAATCATATTTCTAAATTTCTGCTTCTTCTTCGTCAATTTCTATTTCAACCAGCATGTCTAGCATTGTATCATTTGCTAGAAGGAGAATGTTTTCTATTCGAGAAACAACTCGTTAGTGAAGCATTCTTTCGACTCTTTCGGGAAATACTACCACAATCTATGGTGAAAGATGGTGATATCTTTCTGTACACGCCTCATATATTTTATCATTTATTCGAAACTACACAGCATTCTTCAACAAAATTCGATTGCTACCAATCTGTTCAAATTCTATTGAATGTCGATGATCGATTTAGCATCAAGGAGTTGATCGATGAACAAAAAGAAGAGAGAATCAATGGGAATTTTGTGCGCCAATCTGATTTAATTGCTCTTCTTGCATGGATGAGACAACAATCAGGTGAAGATATTAGTAATAAATTTTTTAAGTAAGTTATAAAATACTTTCTAATTTCGATAGCTTTAATTATTGTTTTTTTTAGAAATTATCGCATATGGGTTCCCACTGAACAGAACAATATGTTTTCTATTGGTAATGTTTTTGAACAGCGATCAAAAATTTCTAGGCTTTCAGAAGAGGAAATTAATAATATTCATAATCATCTGAAACAAAACCGTATTTATCGCCAATTTACATTTGTAAACTTGTCGACTTTTGACAAGTGTAAATATAATCAGTTCGTCCTACTTAAAAGTAATCATGTTGTGTATCTGATTGAACAAGAGAAAAGTGAAGATAATTATGAATGTTTTGATCCTTTCGGGGACCAATCACGAAATACTTTCAAAAAGGAAGATATTGCCAAGGATGATGACTTGAGCCAATATTCTTATTTTCCTGTTCGAGAAAGTTTAGAAAAAACACGACTTATCAAACAGATTACTGTCTTGCTGTTCGATGTTAGTAGTTCAATGAAGTCAATGGTAGGAAATCAACGAGACAACCAGCAAAGCTTACTTGATCTTAGTACTATTGCACTTGGCATATGGTGTGATAAAATTGTTGGCTACCAATTTCCACAAGCTATTGGACTTATATATTTTGGTGCTGATATCATTTCAATTAATCAGAAGTGTCCAATCTCGAAAGATCTGAGCCAACTTGAGAAGGCATCAAGCAATCTACCAAAATGTGGCAGTACGACTCCTATGTACGATGCTATCGAAATGGCTGTTCAATCAATTATTGGCTTTCGCAAGGATAACGAAAAGCAATTGAGTACTGAATGTCGTTCTCTGATTGTTTGTTTTTCAGATGGTGAAGACAATAGCAGTGTAAAAGCATCATTTGAAACAATTAAATCGAAATTAAAAAATGAAAAGATTGTTTTCGATGCCATTGCGTTTATGAAACATGAATCGTCAAACCTAGTTCAACTCTGTGAGGCTACAAAAGGATTCTACTATATAAATGTACCTTATGATAAAATGGAGATGGCAAAGTTATTTGAACGCGAAGCATCACTTATGGTTTGCTTACGTGATGAGAGGTCATATGTAAAAGTTGAAAAACAGAAATTCGTCCAACAGAAAAGCTTTATCAACCTGCCATTAATGTTATGAATGCAAAAATGAATATAAGTCAAGTGTCGGCAATGTCAAATCGTAGGGTATCAAAAGAACTTGATGATTTGAAAAAATCATCTTTAGATAATTTTACTGTCTTTTTAACGCAAGAAAATCTACTCTTCTGGAAAGTTATTATGAAAGGACCCGATGGTACACCATATGTTGGTTATTATTGGTTGCTGTCAGTAGAATTTTCATCTGACTTTCCTTTTCAGCCACCTAATATACGCTTCATAACGCCTATTTATCATTGTAATATCAATGATGATGGTCGCATCTGTCATGATATTTTACAAAGCCAATGGTCTCCTCAGACAACAATGCGAGTTGTATTTCAAGAGATACTCAATTTAATACGTGGTCCCAATCCTGATTATGCTCTTTCTGCAGTGAAAGATGCTCAGTACAAATCAAATCGTTGGGATTATGAAAAATCGATTAAAGATCTGAATGAGAAAGAAGCAAAGAAAACAATTGCTGAAATCATGAAAGACTATAAATTAACTGAAAATTAATCTAAAAGTTTCATATGACAACATTGTTACTATATTTTGTTTCTATTCTTAATAAATAATATATAAATTTCAAATTAGTTTATTTCAATTTGTCGATAAGAAAGATTAGCATAGTTACATTGTCTGATAATGACGACATTTCGAAATTATTCAGTGATTTGAATCTTATTTAATAACATCTTTTGGTTGTAGGTGGACGGTTACGAACTTATATAAGTTCATTTGTAAAACTTATTTTACATGTTGATTTAGCAAATTCATCAATGGTACTATCGATATTCTGTGAGTGTGGGTATGAGTGTGGGCGTGAGTGTGTGGGGTGTGGCTGTGGCTGTGGCTGTGGGGTGTGGGTGTAGGTATGTGTATCAGCACCTTCCTAACCAACAGCCACAGCCACAGCCACACACCCACACCCGCACCTCACACCCAGGATTCTGAATCAAACTTGACAAGATCCTTGAGATTCATGATCCTGAAAGATCCTTTCAGGCTTTGTGAAAGAATAAGCAGAATTGAGACTAGGATTTGTCGCCATTTGCTTCGCTATCTTAAAGTAACTGTAACCAGATAACAAAGTCAAATAAACACGCAGAACTTGCAAAAAGTAAGGAGGAGATAATAATTCAGAACAGTGTTACGAGCAAACATGAGAAGAAAAAGAACATGCAAAAGAGCAATATAGTTATTCTTAACGAAAAGAGAAAGATGGATATCCTTATTTACCTATGAAACAAGGCTCAATAACGTATAATATTTCATTCAACAAATTTTAAAAATAATACAGATTTAGAAGAAAGAGAAGAAAAAGATAGCTCTGGTTCAAATAAATATCATATATGGTCGAAATTTAGCTCCTGCTAGTTAATATGTTTGTAACGAGTACTGATATTGACTTGCTGGGTTGTAGAAGAAAAATGGAAGAAAAGAAAAACAATACGAAGGAAAATAAGAAAGAGAAAGGAATAAGCAAAACCAGAGAAAAAAAGACGAAGAAGAAAGAAATGAGAAAAAAGAACTCATTTAAGTTGGCTTTTAATCTGTTGCACATGTTGTAGGTGAGAAAAATTACTCATACGATCATGATTTTTATTGTACAATTTCTTTCAGAAGAACGCGTTATTGTAAAATAGTGAAGTACTAAGGTCTGTCGTATTGCATGCATAGTTTTGAATTTTCTATGAATATCGCGTTTGATACATCTATTTAGCAGAAGCTTGCAAGCAATATTGTAGAAATTGCTACTAGAGACAAAAGGACACTGATGCATCAGATGAAGTCGAATACTAAATTTTTACTGCAAAATCTCTTGTTATGTTCTTTCGTAGAAAAGGTAAAAAGAAAATAGCAATATAAAATATGAATAGGTCAGATATGAAACGAGTCTAGATTTTTGACGACCGTTACTGGCACCGGTCTGAAAAGGTCAGATTGGACCGGATCGGCCTGTCTAGCAATAATGACTGGTCTACGGAAAGAGCGGCCAATCTTAAATTCGTACCGACTGCTTGTCGATGGCAATTTCAGATATGGATAATAATGTTTTACATAGCGAACCATTAATAAAAGTTCATTAGCATTATTTATGAGATAATAAGAACACAAAAGTAAATAAGGTAGATCGATGCTGACTGGTATATCGGTAACGACTGGTCGACTGGTGATCGGCTGGTCTACAGGTAATTGACAGGTCTACCGGCGACCGGCCGGGGTGTGGTTGTGTGGGTGTAGACAAGAAGAGTACAGGTTCACACACGCCCACACCACCACACACCCACACCCACACATCCACTCACACCCACACCCCCACACCCACGCCCTCAAGATAGGTCAGCAATTGTTGTCATGGCTGTAAAAATAGACGTTTTCGCACATAAGAAAAATAAGAAGTAGTGTAACTACAGAGAATAGAATTTCTGCTCTTCTAGACCGGCCTATTGATTGGGCACCGTTCGAACGGTCGGTCCGATCTAACAAAGCGAGATCGATATCTGTACCGGTCGTCAAAAATCTTGACCGGTTCCATCTATGGTTTGGATGGATGTGTGGGTGGGTGAGATTGATGAGAGTGAGTATGGATGATAAAGAAATATGCACACCTACATCCCGCATCTACTCACCCACTCACATCCTCAATGCGATTTTCACAGTTACCTAGATATAGCTAGACACTTATTTATTCCTTTCTATTGTTCTTTTCTCTATTCGCACAACTTTTAGCGCACAAGAAAAGTCTCAAATCTGTGCAAGACCTCCATCGACAAAAAGCTCAATGCCTGTAACATAACTACTATCGTCCGATGCGAGAAAGACTACTGCTTTGGCAACTTCATCGGCCATTGCAATACGATTCATCACAGTAGCAGCTGCCAGGCGAGCGCGTATCGTTTTATTTTCCTCTTCACTGTTTCCGAGACTTCGCAATCCAGGCGTATCGATTGGCCCTGGCTGCACAATATTCACTCGAATCTTGCGCTCTTTCAAATCGACCGTCCAACAGCGAGCGAAAGAGCGTAGGGCCGCCTTACTAGCACTGTAGATGCTAACGCCTGAACCACCTTTGACGGCAGCAACAGACCCATTTAGAACGATTGATCCACCATCGGTGAATATCGGCAAAGCTTTTTGAACGGCAAATAATGCTCCTTTCACATTAACGTTGAATGAATCATCAAATTTTTTTTCCGTGATCGAGCCCAGTGCTACAAATGATCCTGCCGCTGCGTTGACGAAAAGAATGTCTAAACGACCTTTCTCTGTTTGAATGATACTGTAGAGGTTGTCAAGATCGGTCATATTGGATACGTCACCTTGTATGGCACTCACATTCTTGCTATCAATTTTCTTCACGGCTTCGTCAAGGACCTCTTGGCGACGTCCAGTAATGAAGATATGCTCCACACCTTCAGCGATGAACCGCTGAGCAGTGGCGAAACCGATTCCTTCAGAACCACCGATAATAAGAGCGATTTTTCCGTTAAGTTTGCCCATTTTTTTGTTGCTGTTGTTTTGATAGTCAGAGCCTTTGATTCACAGTTGCTTGTCGATTTGTTGTGTAGAAAGATAGACACCTTTGCACATTGTATATATATATATATAAATACATCACTATCATGCTGATGTTTTGTTTCGTTCTCCTAGGTTGATATGCTGATATAGTCGACAGAACTTATGTAAATATGCGAAACAATGTCAAATGCAGTTTGTGTGTCTCCCTCTGGATTTTTGTCAAAGGCCAAAGATTCTGTTAATGCTAGTCGATAGAGAAAATTTCTCTCTATCGAAATGGACACTGGGTTTTCGCTGAAAAGTAGTGAATAAACATAGGTGGCGCTGCTAGAGCCATTGTTGTGATGCCATTATGGCAACGAACTGAAAAATGGTGAATGGACGAACCTCTTGTGGGTGTGGATGTGAGTGTGAGTGCGAGTATCTCTTTATCCACACTTCATACCAACAACCATATCCACACCCACAGCCACACTCACACGCTATTTCAAATACATCTACAGTCACACCCGCACCGTCATTTACCTCTACATTCATACCCTATCCACGCCTACAAACACACATGCCATACCACAAAATCGCATTTCTACACCCATAATCACACTCTCATCCACTACCCGAAACACATCCACATCCCATGGTCATGTCTTTAGGATGTGAGTTGCATGGAATAAAGGTAATTTTTCATCTAATAAAATGCAATAAAATTGACAGCGTTTAGTAAGAACACATTTCTATTCATTTATTTTCAATACAGATTGAGATAAGTGTGCTGAAATTTCGAAATGACAACTCTTCATTAGAATTAAGAGTGCTATTAGAATTGTTGAATACAAAACAGAACTTGTCAATCAATGAATATTCCATCGCTAATCAATTGCTTCGTTAGGTTGATTCGAATCTATCTGAATGAGTCATCAAACCTCCATAAGAAACTCCAAAACTCAAACGAATTGAGTTCATATACATTCATCCACTAAAAACACTAAAGCAGAATTTATTCAATTTCAACACCTAAATGCTTATTGATGCAGGGATTTCTGTGTATGGTTTACCATTCACACACTATTAATTATTTTATTCGATTGTTTAGACCTTGTCTTAGTTTAAAGATGCAAAAAATGAGTGATTTCTATTATATTTCCAATCAAAAAAAGATATGATCGATAAAAATATAATAACAATCTCATCCATGTCGAAATGATTGATAAGTTCTATTGTAATCTAAAAGATATGGTTTCTCCCGATATAATTTCCAGATAAATTCTCCAAAAAGACTATTAGCCAAGGGGGAAAAAGCGGATTTTTCTGGATTTTAAATCCGAAAAAATCTCAGAAATCCCAAAAAATCCGAAAAAATCCAAAATCTAAAGTAGTCTTCAACAATATACTCTGCCCATATTTTCAAGTGCGTCGAACATAGATAACCAGTTTTAAAGGCTGCTACACATAGGGGAAAAGGTCCCTAGTCGAGAGTCCCCAAGTGGATCCCTGGGGAGTTCCCCACTCCCCCTCGGTCCCTGGGGAAGTTCCTGTCATGATTTCTCGGGGACTTCGAGGGGAACTTTATAATGAGATTTCATTAGGGGTGAATATTATGATTAAAACGTTGGTACGATCGTTTACAGTCGCCGTAAGTCTCATGGCATATTTCTGCGGCGTTCCTGACAAATTCCCAGGAACTCCTTAGCAAATTCTCAGGAACTCCCACGTAAATCCCCCGGAAGTTCTTGACTACCTCGTAAATCACCGGGGTCTTCCTGTCGTGAGTTCCCGGAGATTTTTCTGGGGGACTTCCTGAGGATTCCTAAGGGAATTGTCGACTAGGAGATGAATTCACTAGATTCCACATCCCTATAAGCACAATAGGAATCCTTAAAACCCAAGCAACACGATGAGAATCCCGGGAAAACGATGCATCCTATAGGAAACCCTAAGTTCTAATGACGAATTCTATGGAACTGCCATAAGTCCTCAATGCCTATCCTATGATAGTATTCATAAGTTATCATCGCCTATCGTATGGGGTACCCATAACTCCACAAGACATATCCTATGGAGGTACACATAAATCCTGAAAGCCTATATTATGGGTTACCCAACAGTGCTCTAGGAAAATCCTATGAGTGTACTCATAAGTCATGATCGCCTATTCTATAGAATATCCACAAGTCCTTAAGGCCTATCCTATGACGGGTACCCATAAGTCGTCAAGGGCTATCCTATGCGGGTATTCATAAGTCTTCAACGCACATCTTATAGACGTACTCATAAGTCATTATCGCCTATCCTATGGACGTACTCATAAGTTCTCAAAGCTGTCCTATAGGGTACCTATTAGTAGATTTGTGATAGCTCCGATTCAGTTCGCTGAGCTGATACTGTCTACCAGCTCTTCGACTGAGCTCTTGCGAGCTGTGGAACTGGAGTTGTGATGCACCTGGGTTTCAATCTATATGTGATTAACGAGGAATTCAAAGTTGAGCCCAATTTGTCAAACGCAATGGCCTGGAAATAATACTAATTATGAAGTAAAACCACTTCATACCTTTTCTCAATTACGTCGAACTGAAAAGAAGAGTCCACTTTTACTACTTAACGGAAAAATCAAATACACGATTGTTACGTGACCCTTACCAGTATTTCATACTACATTAAAATCCAGTTAGTGGATGATGGACGAGTGTCGTCCGTATAACAATTACGGGCCCTGTGTCTAAAAGCTCTTGAAAACCTACGACGACTAATGCTAGATATTTCTTGAATAGTTAGCGATACCCAACATTCATCCACGGAAGAGTCCTTGAAGAGGAAACAGAACTACCGTAAGACAGTGTTTGAAAAGTTCACTATACTAAACATCAATTGGCCATGCGGACTAATGGGTACCACTATAGGATAGACCGTAAGGATTTATGAGTTCCCTATAGAATAAGCCATGAGGACTTATGAATTTCCCTATAGGATAGACCATGAGGACTTTTGGGTACTCCATAGGATAGAGGATGAGGACTTACGGGCACCACCATAAGATAGACCATACAGACTTATTCGTACCACTATAGGATAGGTCATGGGAATTTATGAGTACCCCATACGACGGGTGATCAGAAATTACGGGTACCCCGTAGGGTAGGCCATGCGGACTGATGGGTACTTCCATACGATAACCCTTGAGTACCTCTTGATTCAGTCGTATGGTAGACCTTCAGGAGCTTTAAGTACATACCCTTGAGTAGCTGTAGGAAGCTATGAGGTAGCTCCAGCAGTGGACAACAGTATTAATCGATCGGGAAATTGTTCCATTTCAAGGAGAAATGCTTTACCCTGTAAAAGGTCATACATAACAAGGAGAAATGGAAAAAACACTATACATATGCATCGATGACTCATTGTTCTTCTACATATATTTCAAATCTCCTTGTCTATCATACACTTCTGTTGGAACGGAGCGAAACGGTTCATTCATTTCTCCTAGAAACATTTACATTTCTTCTGGAGAAAATCCATTTCTAGTAGAATTTCTCCTTATAGTGGAAAAATACTTTTATTCATTTCTCCTTATAATGTAAGAATAATCTGATCGATTTCTCCTTATATCTTATACATTTCTCCTTGTAAGGACAGATATGGTTGATGCGCTTCTAATCGAAAAGATTTAGTGACGGCTTGTGTTTCGCTATAAAAGCGTTTCTGCTTGACTTTGTGTGGGGTAAAAGATTTCTGCTGTCAGTGGAACAATTTCTCGATTTTGGGGGATATCGTCCAGCCCTCTAAAAACTCAAAACAGCCCGAAAAAATCGGAATATCCAAGAAAATCCGAAAATCCAAAAAACCCAAAGAAATCCAATGAAATCCCACGAAATCTGAAAGAATCCGAAATAATCTCAAAATCACAAATCCGCCCCCCCCCCCCCCCCCCCCCCTTTGATTTTTATCAGATTTTACAAAATTCGTCTCAGTTGCAAACTATCGTTTTTCATAGAACTGTTGATATTTCAGTTTTTTTGGAACGATTTTGCATCCCGAATAGTGAATAGAATCTGTATAAAAAGTCTCAGTTTGATTAGACATACTAGAACTCAGTGAAACGCGGGACAAATACAATGTTGTCCACTTCTAGGCAGGGACGAGACTGAAAAATAGGAAGTACACCGAGTCGGATGAAACAGGATGGGACTAGATTTTTCTTCGCCTCATCCAGACTGTTTCCTTTCATTTGAGCTAACAAACAACAGTTTTTGGTAACTCCTCTTCAAGAACATTTCATCTTTGTTCAAGAATAAAATCCAATGGGTACTTGTTAAAGAGTAACGATAGACAAATATGGGCTTGTTCTCGTTTATAAGCCTCATAACTTGAACAATAACGTATAGCTCTTACCAGAGCTGCAAATGGGATATTCTTTTTTATATGACGTGCATGTGTACTTGTGTAAGGGAGGAAATATGATTCATGTGATGGCTTATGAAAGACTTCAGATAACAATTTACCTCCTCTATTCTCAAGTTTAACGTTGAGGTACTCTGCAGTCTGTCCTATGGATTCTGAAAGTTCGATATTAT
>CAJNOP010000890.1:40403-62209 GCA_905250075.1 Rotaria sp. Silwood1 | reverse complement strand
ATATAGATCGAGTTTTAAAAGTGTCAGATGATATAGATTTAGATGAGGATATTAAGTGAACAAAAAATATTTTGAATAATGGTTGGATTTCTGAATAAACTCATAGGCGATCTCTTATCACCTGATAGTTCAATATGACTTGATTACTGTGGTATTTTACCTTACATATTGTGTATCTAGATGTTGGTGGTGATGTGTACTTTTCATATATATATATGATGGCATGCAGTTAAGGATAAATTTTCTAAGCTAAAAAGTTTAATATTATATGAATTATATCA
This sequence comes from Rotaria sp. Silwood1, assembly GCA_905250075.1. Classification (NCBI taxonomy): domain Eukaryota; kingdom Metazoa; phylum Rotifera; class Eurotatoria; order Philodinida; family Philodinidae; genus Rotaria; species Rotaria sp. Silwood1. Next base: position 61,928 of record CAJNOP010000890.1, on the reverse strand, counting down.
TAAAACTGCAAATGACCACCATAAAAAGTTGATATTGTAAGATTTATATCGCTTCGAAGGGAAAACTTTTTTTCAAATCTTTTTTATCATTTTGTAGAGAATTAAAAGTTGTATAACATATGTAAAATTCAGCTTGGGCCCACTTGATTTAAAAAAATGGCAGCAGATATACTGCTAAAAATTGCCCATCGCATACTCAAAAAATATGGTAGTTTTTACTCATTTTGGATTAAATAAACCCACTAGACAGATGATATTCGATGTTCTTAATAGTCCATTTTATTCAGCTTTTAATTCTCTATCATTTGGTATATTACATAAAAAAATCCCATGACTTGTAGAAAAAAGTCCTAGTAGGCATTTATAGAACAATTTATGACTATTTTTTGAGTAGTAGGTACGTAGTGCTTAAAAGTAAATCAAACGTAACTTTACTATAGTACATTCAAATGAGCTGAAAATTTGGGGTTTTTAGTTTCGAATGATGACCTATCCAATGCACATAAAAAATCAAAAGTCAAAAATTTTGTGTGTCACTCAATATGCTGCATCATCCTCGATGCGTATAGAGACGCTCTCTTAAGGATCCTCAAAGATCTCAATCTAAGTGATGGCGTCGTGAGGTCTTCGAGGATCCTGAGCCCGGAACCATTGTCCTGGGACGGTGAAATCGGGTCGTATACGTTGGGGTATCCGTCGAAAGACGGCCGTTTTACGGCACAGGTTTCAGTGTTTATGGTGGGTGTGTTTCGCCATATACGTCACGGCGTGTTACGGCCGTAATACGGTCGCTACCAAACGGGTGAAGCACGGCCCGTTTACGATCGTAATTTCAGCGTTTACGACTGTTTACGGTACCGTAAACGATCGTAAACGGTCGTTTAGGATCGTCGTAATCATCATCCTGGGTAGAGATGATAATCGAAGATTTTCTGGGGCGGAGAACTAGAACCTGCACTAAACTTGATTCGAAGCCCCATTGGTTGAGTATTGACCAATAGAAATCGTGTTATAGGAAAAACGACTTTCTGAGTCTAAATAAAGCCGAACAGGCGAAATTTGAGGTGTATACGCTCCTAAGTCCTACGATTCGACAGTAGGTGATGAAATTCAAGCGTTTACGGAAAAGGTTTGCCACAATAATTTTTATATACTGACATTCCAGGATGGCCGATTTGTCTCATTCACTTTTTGAAGTACACATAACTCTCGGATATAAATCCGAGATTTCCACATTTATTTTACTATTGAATCTACCAATGAAAAAGTTTGTTTTATAAAAAAATTCTACGACATTAATTATCTTTTGTAGTCATTAGAATTAGTTGTGAAAAAAGGAAAAAAAAGATATTTTTCTAGTAAATGAATTCAAAAATTAAACCATCTCTTTTCAAAGGTCAAAGTTTCTGAAAATAATTATTTAATGATTCTAGTTCATCAATTAGAAACTATTCAAGATCATATCTTGTGACAATATGAGTTTCAGTATTACAGAACACTAAAAACAAAGTATAATTCAAAGTAAGATATAACTGTCGAACTATTTTTCTGATAAAATGTCTAGTTATCTAACTGAGTAAATTAATTTTCAAAAGTCTATAGCTAGTTTTAAAGAGTTCGAACAAAATTGTATGTTATTCTCTTAGTTTTCAATAGGGAAATTATCCAAAATACATTGATATGCCAAAAAGTCTTCAAGTTCGAATATAAATATTTTTCTAGTTATAGTGACATCTGTACATGACGACTACATAATTTATGCTAATCTATGAAATGTTGTTCACTCTTACTTTTAATTCTTTCTCTCTGTAGTTTTTATGTGTATGACATGTGACTTCTGTCTTTTTTTCCTTATCTTCGAAATATTCATTGCTTAACATATATTACTGTCAAAAAAAAGCATTTTCACTTGGAATAAACCAACTATGATGAATACTACAATGTAATTATTAAGACTGTCTTTGTTCCTTCTCGATGTTCGTTTTATTTCGAGATTAAATCTTCCCTATTAAGTGAGTATAGAGAGCACTATATAAAGAGAAATAAACCATCAAAGAATCCAAAACGAATAAACAAATATCGATCAGCCAAGAAGTGATGCATATGACTCTACCAGTGACTTTTTTATAATAATCACATTCATATTACAACATAAATTAATTGATATGAGAGATGCATAACTAGAATATATCTATATTTAAGTCTAACAATTGACGAAAAAGAATTGATTCTGCAATTTTCTACTGATATATGCATTATATAGTTTTAAAATTAGTTTGATAAATTTAGGAAAGTTATGATAAACGCAGACCAAAGCATCTGAAAATAAATCTTGAAATCATAGAACATCATCTATGATCAGACGCAGAATCATCTCCGACCTCGATGTTTGATTGTTCGCTCCAGGATTAAATGGAAATAATAAACAACAGTTTTTATTAAATTTTAGATAAGCTTAGGTTCTGTTCCGAATTATTGTTTAGTGTCAAAGTGTTCATTTCACAAATTAAAAATTTTTTTGAAAAAATGTCTGCATCATATAATGTCGATGGAATTAGGAATTCAGAAGAAAAATTGGATGAAGATAATGATCTGATAATCAAATCAATCATTTGGATAGATGCACAAATTAATACGACCGAAGAAAATCAACGAGCTCAACATGAACTTAGAAGTGCTTTCGATAGTATTAAGATACTCGTATTTGAGCAAGTATCCGAATGTGAACAGTATCTACAGCAACATATTAATGAGCCGACAGTAATTATTGTTAGCGGAAAGTTTGCACAAATATTGACACCAGAATTTTATGATATAACAAGTATAGAATCAGTTTATATTTATTGTCGTAATACAGCTTGGAGTACATCATCAATCAATGAATTTACTAAGGTAATTCGTTAGACATTTATGACAAATAAAATAAAAACATAAAGATAAGTTGTGTTTACTACCATTCAGTATAGAGGTATTTTCAATGAATTTAATCAGCTTGTTAGTAAAATTCAACTTGATCGAAAACAAATTGAACAATCACGATACTCTCCAACAACATTTACCTTTTCTTTTAATAACAATGGTGATTCTTCTCTTATTATTGACGGTGATATTCTTCAATTTCGACAGTTAATTGACTTTTTGCGCAAAATGAATTGGACTGTAAATGATGAGGACGATTTTCTAGAATTTTGGAAGAAAAAATGCTCCGATAAACTTAATGACATGAAGATTCTTCATGAGTTCATGGATAATTATTCTACTGATAAGGTTTTTTACTGGTACGTAACACCGATCATTTTGTTACAAAGTTACTACCATCTTATCATGAAATGTGAGCTTTTTTAATGTACTCAAAAAGGGAGTAATACTCTAAAATTTGTCAGTGTGTCCGTTCGGCCGTTTACGCGATAACTTTCTAAAGGAGAGTCAGATCGCGATGAAATTTTCTACACAGTTCAGTCTTTACAATATCTCGATCGAGAGAAGAGGATAAGATGAATCGGTCGAGCCGTTCCTTAATTATTGCAGAAACACCCATTTTTCCCTATAGCTTCCTGTGGAAAATTCGACCCACCGCTGCTTTCGTAAAGGACTTTTCCTATCATAGTCAACTAAAACCCTAACTATTGTATTCCATTCGATAGAGAATTTCGAGAGCTACAAAATGATGTATAAAGCATAAAGAAACAAGCAGTTTGACTCACCTATCACAAGGATAAATAAAAAGAACTAGATTAGATTTTGGTCCATGATCTAATTGATTCACAAATCGAGCTCTATCTTGCAATCACAGTGATGATACTTCGAGGTTTTCAGAGATAGAGAACTCGCATGTATACTGCACTTCCATTGAAATTCTATTGGTCAAGCCGTGACTAATAGAAATGAAGTTATAGGAAAAACGACTTTGACAGGGTAAATCAAGGAAAAGAGTTCAAACTTGAGTTGTATTCAATCCAAAGTTCTATTAGTTTGGCAAGTCACCATACTAGAAATCAACATTTTAAATGGTAGATTTCACAGTATAATTTTGATGTTGAGACATTCTAGAATGACTGATTTGTATGATTCACTTTTTGAAGCACACATAACTCTCGGATTTAAATCCGAAGTTTTCGCATTTATTTATATATCCTTACGGATCTTGATAGCATGAAGTTTTTTACTCTTTCAGACGAGACAAGAGACTAGCAACGAAAAAATTAATAATTAGATGTCATTTATTTTAAAGGTATACACGTCCAACGTTTATTTATACAAGCTTAAACAAGGCATTACGACAACAAAACATTGAAATTCTTCTTCATATGCGTTTTTTTATTAGTGACATTTATGACCAACTAATTGAGTTCCGAAAATTACAAGCAAAAGTACCGATTGAAACATATCGTGGTCAGCTATTGTCAGTTGAGGAATTGAGTATTTGGGAACAGTCTGTTAATCGTTTAGTATTAATGAAATCTTTTTTTTCAACAACTGTCAATCGAGATCTTGCTCTATTTATTCTTGGTGATGCTGCACAAAATTCAGACCGCTGGCGTGTCGAATCGATAACTTCATTGAAACGTGTTTTATTCATAATTTCTGCTGATCCTTCAAGCATCGACAATGATATGCCATTTGCAGATATTGGACTGAAAAGTAATTTTCCTGAGGAAGAAGAAACACTTTTTATGGCTGGATCTATCTTTCGTATATTGGACACTCATTACGATGATAAGGAAAAAATTCATATGATCAATTTACAATTATGCACTATAGATATAGAAACAAATACATTACTGACTCATGCAGCGACACATCTTGGTAATGATAATTCATCTATCACTTTAGGCCATGTACTTTTGGACATAGGTCGATTTGATTTGGCTGAAACTTGTTATATTAATGCATTGCACAAAATGCTTAATCAAAAGAATATTCAATACGATCAACGGAACATTGCAGTTTGTTATCATTCACTTGGTAATATTGCTCAGTTAAAAGATGAATATGAAAAAAGTCTTGAGTGGTATAAGAAAGGACTTGAGAAGTATCAGGAGCTTCTCCCAGCCAATCATGATTTCATTGCTGATTCTTATCGATCTATTGGCGCAATTTATGGACGAATGGGTAATCAAAGTCAGGCGTTAGAATCGTTAAAAACAGCTTTGTCGATGCTAACAGTAAATCATGGTGAGATGCATAGTTCTGTAGCTTCTTGCTATCATGAAATGGGCTCCGTCTGTTCGATTTACATGTCAATCGAAGATATGAATGATGATAGTAATAAACTGGCACTTGAATATTTGAAGAGGGCTCTTAACATTAGAAAGAAAACTCTGCCCGACAATCATCGATCTATTGCCACCACTATGTTTAACATTGGCAGTGTTTATGTTGCTTGCAGTGAATTCGATGAGGCTTTAACATATTACAAACGTTCATTGGAAGTGAAGTTGAAGTCACTTCCAGAGTCACATCCAGATGTTATTAGGAATTATCATGCCATGGGTATATTATGCGAGAAAAAAGGCGATCAACAAGCAGCGATTGAATACTTTCAACAAAGTCATCGTTGTGAGGCACAGTTGCTTCGACTTGAACATCCGGATGTCACTGAAATAAGGGTCAAAAAAACTTCCAGTTCGTACACGGAAGATGTTGAGAACATTCCTTATTAGTTTTTCTTTCTATTTTTCGTAGCAATTTCTTTCTTCACACATATACGCATGTATAAATCCCATTATTTGTTATTCCAATGTCAAAGCTTATTTCGAGCTTTGTGTGTATCAAAACTAAGGATTTCATATAACAAACACTAATTCAAATATGCCTATGTGTATATTTGTGTTCATGGGGTCTGGACCAGGGGAAAACAGTGAACTTTTGTACTTCAACTTATTTTTTCCTATTTTTAAGAATTTTTTGTTATTTTCAAGTACGCTGAACTACTTTTCAAGTAATTCAAGAAAGGGTGTGGGGTGTGGGTGTGGGTGTGGGTGGGTGTGGGGTGTGGGTGTGTGGGTGTGGGTGTGGGTGTCGGTGTGGGTGTGGGTGGGGTGTGAATGGTGTCGGTATGGATTTTCAGTTGTGTCTCACTCACACCCACACCCCGCCCTACCACTATTTATATTGTTACTTGCACAGAAAAACAAGATGAATTAAAGTGCGTTGATGCTTTTCAAAAAGATAAACACCGTATCAGATGAATAATTCACGTGATTCAACCAAGATATCCGTCTTTCAATGGTTTGGACGAGAAAATGGTAATTATCGTCCATTTTTCTCATCATCGGGTGTGAGTGTTGGTGTAGTTCTCTTACCCAACAGCCACACTCACACCGTATCCATACTCACCCACACCCACACCCGCCCGAATCCTCAATAAAAAGAGAAAAAAGAAAAAATTTCAATCACTATCATATTTTTCGTTATATTATTGTTAAAAAAAAACGAAAATGTCAACTTTCATTTGATAGCTGTAACTCTGCACTAGTACCTTTTTTATTACATGAAATCATTGTCAAGCAAACAGCAAAGTAGAAGAATAGAAGAAGATAAGCGGTGTGTATCATTTGCTTTATTTCTCTAAGCATTATTGTCGAAGCTCTGATAGTATTTTTTTTCTTCATACGCTGATAACGTAGTAAGTAGTGTAACATCACCTGATTGTGACTTGTGTATTGTTATTGTTCGTCCTTGTATCATCGTTCTATTATATAAACCGTTAGCATAAGCAATATTTATTGAAAAATAATTATTTAAAACAGTCTAAACATATTACTGAATTCAATGAGTATGACATCAGATCAGAATAATGTTGCTCATGCGACACTATTGAACAATACTGTTCTACATGAGAATGATTTGACCGAACAAGCTAAATGTCAATTTGGGTATCACGATGATGTATTGAATACATTGGAATCATATTGTCAAAGTGTACTCTGTAATGAACTGATAACAGATGTTGGTCAAAAGTTTTTTCTATCAGAACTTCACAAGTTGCACACAAATTTTAAATGTGTTCTAAACTATGCAGCCAAACATAATAAATTTTGCGATCAAAATTTGCCTACTATTGGTCCATTGATCATTTGCGGACTTGCCCGTACAGGAACAACATTACTCTACAATTTGCTTGCCTGCGATCCGAATTGTCGTGCACCATTGTACACTGATATGATGATTGACGTTGTTCCACCAATTGCACGATCTGATTCGATCGAACAAAAACGACGAATCGATATTTTATATTCTTCTTCACAAGAAAGTGAACAGTTAACCAATATACTCATTCAAACAGCTGCATCTCATCCACATTTTCCAATTGAAGAAGATTGTCATATCCTGCGTCAAGCCGGCTATTTTCCATTGTTTACACTTCTATCCGACGATGAAGATTCTAATGCTGAGAGTTGGATCCGTAATGAAATGAACAAAAGTTATGCATATGATTATCATGAAACATTCGTGCGCATGTTAAATTCCGTTGACGCACCGAAGTCACATTGGTTATTAAAAACACAATTCCATGTTTTTTATCTTGATGAACTTCTTCGACATTATCCGAATGCATTATTAATTATGACACATCGATCTCTTGATGAAGTTCTTCCTTCATGGTGTAGTTTGTTAATGGCAGCTGCAAATGGACAATTTAATGCAACGAATTCAATCAGTCGAGATAGAATAACGAAACGATGTTGTCAAAATATGGATAAATCAATCGAATGTATAATGAAATTTCGTACATGTCAAAATGGTGAAGTTGATCAATCGAGAAAAAATATGTTAGATATTACTTATGACAATTTGATGAAGAATCCCATTGGTGTTGTTCATCAAATCTATGATTATTTCAATCTTCAATGGTCAAACGAATTCGAAAAAGCGATGCATAATTGGCTTATGGAAAATCCTCAGGGCAAACAAGGTCGTCATAAATATACTCTTTCCGAATTTGGTTTCAATCGAGAAGATATCCAAGCACGTTATGCTGATTATACGAATTTGTTTCTATGTTCAACATTTTCGGATAATCAGTCTCCATCGACAAATTGAATTCCCTTATAATTAAAACAATATCTCATATTCACTTTGATTTAAAAATTCTTATCACAAATAGTTTTATAACTTTCATTAGTTGTGTCTGCAATTTAAAAACAAATAATGTGTAATTCTAAGTATTGCCAAATAGAATGTCTAACGATAGTAGTGAGCAACTTGCGATTTTCATCATTTAAAATATGGTACACTGAGCGACATCGATTAACAATTAAAATTATAGAATGATGGCATTGTCAGAAAACACCGAAAGGCGAAATATCGAGAGTGAAAAACATACGAAGAAGGAAGAAAAATATCAAAATGGGAAATATCGACCAAGACATTAGTTCTTTCATTTCTTTTTTTCTCGCATAAATTTTCACTTTTAATCGATCATGGTTAGACACATAATGATAACCGCCCGTCGTTGAAATAAATTGATCATTTTCATCACTATGCATACAGACACCATATTCATGTACTACATTGCATATCTAATAGTTTTTAGATAATGTTGTTTTATTGCATTTGAAGGGTGTGGGTGGCTGTGGGTGTGCATGTGCGTGTGGGTGGGTGTGGGTGTAGTTCTTCTTCACGCACAGCATATCTACACCCACACCCCACACCCACACACCTACACCCACCCACACGCACACCCATCACATGAACCAAACAAAAATAATAAAATGTCGTGGGTTATAGTGTTTCCACATCTTACTCATCTCCCTTTGATGAGATATCATTGGTACATTCTAAAGATTTTTATCAATATTTTCCTTGTTATAAATAGAATTTCATCTGTGTTTTTAGGAATAAAAAGTGTAAATATACTAGAATAAATTGTGTCATGACGTTTCATGTCTCAATTATTTGTTTCATATCGTTTTCATTTATAGATTCTTGCTATTCTATACACACTTGACATCATGAATTCCATTATTGAATTTTCATTCAATCATTCGATTTGAATTTGATTGTAAACTAAAATAAATAAATAGGACATCATTTAGATTAGGAGAAAAAAAAATGTTCCTCTTACATCATCCACATTATTGAAAAATGAATTTTATTCTAGAGGTAATTGATCGTGAGATCTTGTTGGATAATTATAAAAATAGAAGCTAAAGAGTTCGGTATTTTGGACATTAATTAAAATCAACAATTCTCTATCTTTTCATATAGTCAACGAAATAATTCTATTTGTTTTTCTTTCTATTGTTAGATATGTAATGAGGGTTTAAAAATGATTTCTATCCAATATGAAAAAATACGAAGTTTTAATAGTAATATACTCATAGTATCACATCTATCAATCACTACAAGATCGGCGAGGTGTGGATGTGAGAAGAGAGCACAACTAGATTCACATCCACATCCTGCAATCAATTTGAATAGACATAGGGAATCGTCTTAAATGACACGGTTTAAATCAATTATCATGTTTTTTATGTTTTAAATCGATCTTCAATCGAAACAGAAATCGATTTAAATCTGATTTTTAACCAAACACTTTTACATGGATTATATGAGTCTGCAATATAGAGAAAATTTCTTGAACATGCTCAAGAGATTACATTTTTGTAACCTAAAAATTGAATCTTTTCAATATACGATAGCTTCGCTCTCATCGAATCTGATACGAAAATACGATTTTCTCTCAAACAAGTGTGCCAAATATGAATATTTTCAATCTATCAGATATAAATAAAGAAACTGAATTTAGTAAAGTTACTAATGGTTAGACTGCCTTATTCAACAAAAGTAAACTCTAATACTCATGTTCAGATAGATGAGAAAATTGAATTTATTTCTCATATTCATTAAGTTAACAATGATACTGAACGAATAGAGGAAATAATTAGTATAATGGAAAATTGGATCCGTGTTGAGTTGAAATAAGAATGATCAAATTTTTGATGATACAACATGGAAACTATGAATGGCGTAATCAGTTTGAATATTCTTTAAACGAAGTGTCACAATAGATGGAGTGATGGTTTGAGTTATATTAAATTGTATAAGTGGTGCTGCCTGAAATGTTGCCATATTGAATGTTTTAGGTGTTTGAACTTGAACAAACTGTTCATTATTAATTGATGCTTCCAGTATACCAGAGTTTCCACTAACATAAACAGTCAAATGAATTTGAATTGGTGATTGAAGAATTTGTAATGGATAATAAAATGTTGAGTTTGAACCGAAATATCTTAAATCAAGATAAGAGGATGGTGTACGATAACCTGCAAAATGAGTTGCATTGACATTATAAGACGGAATAGGAATTCCAAATTTCAATTGAACTGAACTTTGACGAAATTGATCAATCGCTTTTAACTTTGGAGATGGTCGTGGAAGTTGAGCAACAGGTGATGTTGAATTGAACATTTTTGTTGTATCAATTAATGTTTCTTGTCTCATATCTTCTAATAAAGTCCATGATCCATACTTAGTTATTTTACTGGCCCCGGCTCCAAACCAGTTAAGCGTTTGAAAACCAAATCTTGACCATCCATTCAAATATCTTAAACATATATCAGTCATACGAGGATGACGAGTGGCCTTTATTTTTGCTTCTAATGAACATTCTCCACATCCAGCAGCAGTATCAGGACCACCTTCATAACCATATACATTTAATTTATACCAGGCAGCATAAACAGCATGAACACCAAGAGGTGCTTGTTGACTCCAACCTTGTTCTGGTAAAAATCTTTGAATACTTGAATTTAATCCATCCAGTACTTGATCAACTGTTAAATTTGACCATGTTTTATAATGCTCTAGATCAAAATAAGGAGCAACAGCAATACCATGAAGAAATTTTGATGGTGGACCATGAATAGTATTTAAATAGTCCAAACCAGTCATTATTATATATGGATTTACAGCTTGACCAGCTAAAATTGGTCGAATACGTTTCCCTAAACCAACATTTTCTTTACCGAATACACTTTGAAATAAATCCGAGATCCGTTTTATTTGATATGCTGTTCGTCGATATCCCCAAGTGTTTGAATTTGAAATATTATCATAATTTAAGCGTAATGGATCACCATGCTTTTGAACAGAATCAACTGCAGCAAGACGGTTTGCTTGTTCTTGTGTAAACAAAGAATTCCATACTTCATTGGAATATTCAACATAAATTTTACTTATTGGATTTAACTCTTTCAACATTACTTGTGCAATATGATATATATAATTATCCGTAGCACCATGTGGAATATTTATCCAAATATCGATTGGTTTATTTATTTCATTAACAATAAATGGAATTGTTATCCATGGATTACGTTTAGGTGCTGTATATTGTGGCCAATTGATTGATGTTGTATCATTCCAATTAACTTCAGGATTGTCATTTGTATGAGTCCAATCCATAAATCGTAACATATTAAAACGTGATAAATGTGCTAATATTAAATTTGTGAACTTTGATTTTGATGATAAAGTGTAGCCTGGTTGTAATATAACTATATCTTTTAAACCAGGACCAGTTGTATTTCGAAAACTAAGCATCATTTGAGTTGTACCTTGTGGAACATTAATAATAGCTGTGAGAGTGTTTGTTGATGCATCATATGTTTTATTATTTATATTGGCAGGAGAACCACCAGCGGTTGATACTTGTGCATTGCCTTTGGCATATAACAGATATGTTCCATCCAGATCAACATGATCTGCTGCTAATACCATTCCAAAATCATTATTTGGCCATCCACTTATTCGATCAAATGTTGCATTACCGTCCCAAGGTTTATCTGCACTACCCCATACACGTGCTTGTCGCACTAAATTAACGTATGATAAACTACGACTCCAATCACGTACATTATCCAAATTAGCACCAATAGAAACCAATGTATAAACATTTGTTATTGAAATTGATATTGAAATAATTATAAACCAAATCATTTCGATGAGATAGAGATTGAAAATAGTTTATAATTCAGCCAATATCAAAATATTTATCCAGGTTCGACGAACGTATGTTTGTCAGAAAGAACTACCAGTGTCTCAGAACTATTCCTTCGTATATATATTTATATCTTAGACTTGAGCTTGTACAGGTACATGTGGCGCAGATGTTTGCAATTTTCACGTATCACTTTACCTTTTTCATCATGCGTTCGTCTTATGTTCCGTATGTGTTTCGATATTTTCAATCGCATCATATTAGTTTTTGATGATGATTTCATGATATCGATATTGCATCCTATTTTTGTTACGAAATAAACGCCTACGGTATTAAGCTCCGTTGCAAATCGAATTTACACCAATATAGAAAGTTTGGAAAGAATATTTACCTTTCAAACAGTTTTGTGAAGGATTAAGCTGCCAATGCATCATTCGATCTCAGACTCGGTAAATTGAAATCGAATGAAGTTTTCATGATAGGTTGATGTTGTAATGGTGAGTCTACGGTGAAATTTTGAGTCCTATACTACGATATTGGAGAGAGGTTTTCTCTAAAAGAGGGTAAAAGGTCGCTCATTTGATTTTCAAAAAGAGTGTGGGTGTGAATGTATGTTGTGTCGCTAGGATCTTCTCTCCACTCACACGCACACCCAAGCATATCCTTTGGATTGCGTGGTTCACCAGCGTATTCCGAATAGAGAGCATCTGCTTTTTCCTTCTTGTTCAGAGTTGTTTTCGGTACTGAATTAATTTGGTGATACTGGAAAAGGCGAACAACGTCGCCTGAGAACGGTTCCTTCGACAATATTGAAGCCAGCAAAAAAAGAAAATCGCCCACAATAGATTAATTCCAGTTACAAAAGGATTCCGAAGTGTTAAATTAGCCGACGCTGCAACCTCGTGTTTTTTGATGTAGCGCAATGCAATATATGACTGGCGACTCGATCAGCGCTCATTTGTCTGTTTTTATGTGTTGATTATCATAATCGGTGCCGTATCTCCTAGAGCACCAATAGAACAAAGTGACGTTCGTCAACCTCCATCTATAGCACTTCGTGGTTGTCTTCCATGTGGACCTCCACCAACGTCGCGCATAGATCGAGATCCCTCCCATTTTTCTTACAAATGGAGCTCGCGAACATTTCTTCGTCATGAACAAAAATCCTGAAACATGCAAATGTTATGTTGGCGAAGCCAAGAATTCACCAAATTGCTTGGAATAATACGGTACGTTCAATAAAATTATTTCATCTTGACAAGAAATATGTAATGTTTTCCAATTATTCTACTAATAAAAGATACAATAGTGAAGCATTTTATCATAGTTTTTACGGATGGGGTGTGGGTGTGGGTATTAAAAGGGAGAACTACTACTTGAGCACCCACACCCTCGATGCCATATTTGTTAGGATTGTAAGAACATATTTGAGGATTTTTTTCTCCTTAAACAAAAATATATTATAACAGTTTAGCTTGTTTTCAACTTAACTATGGCTCGATGTTTTATCATATTAATAATCGTTTATCATTTTCAATACAATAACGCAAGATAGATAGTATTTATATGAATAATAGTAAATAAAAAAATTCTTAATTTTTCGGGCGAATAATGAACTTTTTTTCTTTTCTAATTTTATTGACTCTTTTAAAGATATTCTTAGCTTCCTGGTGAAAACATTTTGATTTTATTTATCGAAAAAATATTCAAGATAAAATTTAACGAAACGAAGACACAAAAATGAGCAGCAAGCTGATGTCAACAAGCTATTGAATAGAATACTTCAAGGAATATAGTTATTGGACGCGTTGCAAAAAAGATGAAACGGACTCACTTGAAGCTTGTTCCATACATTAACAGGCTCTGTTTTGGCATATCATGAAATAAATAACAGTGTAAAATACCAAGATAATGAATGAAGTATAAGTAGTCTCGATAAACCAATGTATAAAATATAATCAAGTAATGGTATGGTGACTCGTCATTCATCATAATCTAGAATAGGGAAAAGCAGACAATATCTAGACAAATAATATTATTATTTCTCCTTTAATCGAAGCAATGAGACGATGAAGCCGACGTTGAACAATTTCATCATCGATGAAGTATCTAGGAACATATTGATGGAGAAAACGAAGTTGGTTGATAAATATTATCACCGCCAGTATATTTATAAAATAAATTGAAATAATACATGAGTAAAAAAATAGTGAATGAATAACAAAATTGATATGCTTTTTGAGCATGATGATATGAATATGTTGGTGTAATATTATCTATATAACAGACAAATATCTAACATACTCTTTGTTTCCTTTTTTTTTCTTTTTTTTTTTTTTTGATGAGTATTATTTTTCCGACAAACAAAGAAACTAGAGAGATTGTATTCGCACAGATTGTAGTTTATAAAAAAAGAAAAAGAATGCTGATAAATCAATATTTAATATCGATCATTGTTTTGAATGTTATTTGTTATTTAAGAGGGTGAATGAGTGTTATTCTGTATATAACATCATTTACGAACAGATGACTTGAACAACAATTTTATGAGTCATTACTTTTATTTATTAATAGCAGTTGACTTTTAAAATAGATTTAATTATAGTAAGTCTTGGCCTTTCTATAACCATAGCCATGATTATATGATAAGTATCTATTTATTATTGAATTGAAAAAAAAGCATCAAAATCTCAGTCTGAATTTGAAAGTAAACGATGACAATATCTAAATTTAATTCTAGCACTTGTACAAACTACTTGATATATTAATTCAATATTTTCAAAATCTTATCTTTGTATTTTTGTAAATATCAGATGAGTTTAAATGCCTTAAGCAATATCGATTAGTATTCTTCTTTTCAGTTATTATCCCGCCTTTCAATCAAAACAAACGTATCTTTTTTCACACCTCACTGAACTCATAGTTGGTTGAATATCGATCACGAGCATACGACAACAACTACATACTCGCTTGATTACATCACAGTGCTATTTCCAAAGCTAATTGCTTATAAACATGAATCAAATCTAAATTGAGATACATAAAAACAAGCGTGATGTATAAATTCATCGAAAAGTTAAAACGAAGACCACCTATAGTGGATTAGCTATATACACGCAATGTGTTTTTTTTTTCTAGAAAAAAAAAATCTAAATTTTTCTTCTCTATAAAATCTAAATCTGTCGATAACACCTATTCTTTATATAAAAAGAATAACATTTATTACACTTGAACACATTCGTTCTTTCTTTTCTCACGATTCCACCCTTTTATATATTGACATTCATTCAGCCGATATAATCATCGATCAAGAGTAACAGTCACCATCGTACGGTATCAACGACCACAGCATGTTATCACGAAAAAAAAAAAAAAAAACGAAACGAACATTCGCATGAATAGCAATGACGACTAACATAATTGGCCTTTATATTGTCTTTGCTGTCATAAACAATTTCAATGTTGACCTGTCATTGATCGATACACAGAGAAAAAAAAAATTCCGATAATACAGTTTAAATCTTCTTTAGGAATGGATCAAAGTTATTATCGCTATTCACACACTAACACATATATTGATCATCAGGTTCTTTTTTTTTTTTGTTTCCCGGATGTCATACACGTGTCGATAGGTATACTAAAATTCAGATCAAACAATTGAAAAAAAAAAAGAATCTAATCATAATCAGCTTATATCTCTATTCAACTGTAAAAGAAAAATCATTTCAAAAAGACGAAGAATTGGGTTTTCTAGGTTTTTTCATGGTTTCTTTTTTTACAAGGTCTAGCTAATTATGAAATCGCCTGTCAACTAATGGAAGGAGGAGATATGTCGAGTTGTAATTAGTATTCATGATTAAAAAAAAAAAAAAAGAACAACACATCAACTATTACAACAGGAAATCATAGTTGAAAGTTTGGCATAAGAAACAACAACATCATTCTCAATTGAGCAGATGTCTTTATGTTTTCAAGTAGAGAGATTAACATCTCTTACTGTTTTTTTCGATCAGGTGATAACAATAGTATCGAAATAAGAAGATAATTGTTCTTTCTCTTTTCATTGCAAAAAATAATCATGCCGCAAGGCTTTTAACTATACATATCCTATTGTGAAGTGGAAAGAACAGTATTTTGTAAAAAAAAAAAAATTTATCGAATTTATGTATGAACTGATATATATATACGTATATAGAGAAATTTTTTTTTTGTTTTGTTTTTGTGTTGTTCATATAAATATACACACAGACAGAAAACATCGAAAAACATTTCACAACTTTAACGTTCAAATATAATCTTAACTAGTTACATAAGGTGATAAAGACCAAAATTGATTATTTGGATTAGTTGTATATTCAATATGTGCATATGGAGATGATGATGATGATGATGAAACTGCATTTATATTAAATGAGTTTGATTCAATAGGATTTGAAATTATTGATGTTGATGATGATGAAGTAGATGATATTGATGGATGTTGTTGTTCTTGTTCTTGTTTTACTAAAAACATAGAATCATTATGTTTATTGTTGATTATTCGAGATATACGATGGTGTGATGGGTTCGGGTTGGGGGATTGGGAGGATGATGATGATGATGAATGATGACTAACATTTTTGACAATTTTTTTTTGTTTACTTCGTTTATTTTGAAACCAAATTTTCACCTAAAAAAAAACGTAGAAAAAAAGTAAATTGTTTATTTTTATTTTTTTTTTTTAGTTACTTGTGTTTGTGTAAGTCCAAGTGAAGCAGCTAATTCAGCACGTTCAGGTAGTGCAAGATATTGTGTACGTTGAAAACGTTTATTAAGTACTTGTAATTGCATACTTGAATAAATAGTTCTTGGTTTACGAATTTTTTTACCTTTAATTGTTAATTTTGGTTGAATATCACGTTCATCATAATGACATTTTTCATCTGAAATTAAAATAAAATAAAACATGTTCTTTTTGTTTTTCTAATCTTTACCTGAATCAAGTGTTAATGATGGATAAGGTAATGAATATGGATATGGATATGATGTAAATGAATTACGTGTTGTTGAATAAAATTGTTCATCCGATGTTGGATGATGATATGTATTATGTTGAATAAAATTTGAATATTGTTGTTGTTGTTGAGAATCAATTGGATCTAATGATTGATGTTGTTGATGAAGATGATGATGATGATGATTTGTAAAATCATGAAAACCATTAGATTTTGTTTCTTGTTCATATGATAATGGTAATGGTGGTGGAAGAGTTTGTGTTGATGGTTCATTATGCATCATAATTTTTATTTTTTTCTCTCTCTCTCTCTCGGTTTTTTTTTCTTTTTCCGGTTGGTTTTTTTTTCTTTGTTTAACTAATTTGATTTTTTTCTTCTTCTTTTTTTTTTTGTATTGACTATATGTTTATTGAGTAATTTTGAGACAATTTCACCCTTGATAATAATATAGATGAGATGAGATAATATGCGACAATGAATAAGAAATTAATGAAGTTAGACGAGCGTAAGCGTAGTTTCCCTTTAATAATTACGGTTGACGATGCATTGATGAATACAAAATATAAAAGAAAACGATCAATAATCGGGGAGTAAATTATCTCCTTTTATTTTTAAGCTTAAACCCGATGATAATGATCTGCTTTCTTCTTCTTCTTCTTTTTTTTTTGCTTGACGAAAGGCAATATGTACTCCTGTTTCAAACGACAATAATTAGTTAGCAAGAATAAGATTAATTTGAACAAGGCAAAGAGAGAGAGAGAGAAAAGTTTTTTTTTCTTTTTTGCTCTATGATATTTGCATCCAATTGGTGAAGACGAAAGGCCGACAGAGAATAAGGAATTTTTTTTATTGGTGTTTGGAAAAAAAAATTTTTTATTGGTGAGAAAAGAAATGAAATAATTTCTTTCTTTGTTAAAAGTTTTAGCCTTGAAAAGAAAATATATTTGAAATAGTTTATACAGATGATTTTGACCTTTAGTTTTCTTAACTTTATTCGAAGAACATTAGATCAGTTTAAGATTGAAAAAAAAATAGATGTAATTTTGAGCAGTTCGATTCATTTTTTAATAAAATTTCCATTCTATCTAAGATGATTTATGGATAAAAAGTTTTTGTAAAAACATGATTGTCGTTCCATCTGATAAGACTATCATACTTTTACTTGTTTGTAATGAAATTCTAATTGAAAATATTGATATGATTTAGTCCTGTTTATTTTTTATGATGATATCGACTTAGTAAACAATTAACTTTTTTCTAAACAGATAATAAATAAATGTAATTTCTTTTAATTGATTTCATGAAGAACAAACATATAGTATTTTCATGTTAAACTAAATGGTTTTTGTTGTCCAATTATCTTCGCATGTTTTCATTTTCAATATATGACCTAGAATAAGTATTTTATTTGATTTATATTTTAGACTCATTCGTATACTATTCATATATATATACTTGATTATTTCATCATTGAAAAACTTGCAATATACGCGAGTCCGATGCCATATTCACATCATTCTATGTCAAAAAGAAAAAAAAAAAATTTTTTTTTTTTTTTGCTTTGTTCCGTTTCATCTTCCTGTATATATGTGCACACTATAATTATGTCGAGAGCACAACGGATGTCATGTATGAGTTTGTCCATTGACGTAGAGCACTATAAGCAAATTATAGTCATTTGAATTTTTTTATATATATATATATATAAAACTCACAAAGAGAAGAAAAAAGAAAGATGAATTTTTGTACTCATTTTTCTGTCTTTAACCTTATTGATATAAAAGAAAATCGAAACAAGGCCATTTTCATTTCGAAATATGAGATAATATAATTTACCTGACGTTTACTACTTGAAATTCTATTTAAAAAAGTATTTCAAGTGAGAAGTCAGGACTTTTATTTAATCAAAAAAAAAAATTTTATATTATTATTTATTTGATTTTGTTTTCATTTTTTTTTTATTTCATTACAAAAAAAAAACACATAACAATTACAGGCATCTATAGCCAAAAAGAAAAAAAAGAGATAACAAAGAATATGTAAATGACAGTTAAATTTGTTTTTTTGTTTTTTCGTTCTCTATGTCATTTGTTAAACTACGAATGATTTATTCATATTGTTACTCTTAAATCGTTTATTTGCACCACCTCGACCACCAAAATCAGAATGACGTTTTTGAGGTAATGTTGATGCTTGATCTTGATTAAATTGACCCTTCTCACTAATTTAAAATTCATAGAAATATACAAAAAACAAAAACAAAAAACACTACATACGTATTTTTCTGATATTTTTCAAATTTTGCTTGCATTTTACCGGTACCGGATATACGTTTGGACTAATATGAAATAATAAAAATTTTAGACAAAAAACAAAAAAAATTACTTACAGCATTCTGTTCAAGTAAAGCAAATTTTCGTTCAAGATCAGCACGTTGTTCCATACCAAGTGTTGCTTGTGTATCTTCACCAAGTGCATCAACTCGTATGGCTAATGCAGCTTTAGCAGCTAACATACGACTAACTTTACCTTTAAGTTTAGCTGATGTTTGACCAACTAATGATGCATGATAAATTAAACCATATTTTGGTGTATCATGTTTAGTTTTCATTGCACGAAATAAAGCTTTTTCGGCACCTAATATTTGTACGGTTGATGATGGATGTTTAGCAAGATTGAGTAATGATCCTAAATATAATTCAAAATTCTTCGAGTTTCATCTAACAAGGGAACATTCCCAACTGTCATATCGCTTTTGAGTCAAACGTATGGGCATTGTGTTGGCCCTAATGATCTATGAATCCTGTGAAAAAAGTTTGTGCCGCTAGCTTCTTACTGCTGAGATAAAGCATTTTTGCTGTATGTTTGAGAAAAAGTCGTGGTCTCCCTCAGGAGCACTGAGTTTTGAGTTTCCATCTGAAACTTTGTCTGTAGACAGGCCTCAATGAGAATAGTTTATTGTGAAGGTTTCAGATCTTTTGGTTGTTCCTAGTCTGAAATAAGAACATCGGATCTGCTTGTGTATATGAGCAATTTTACTATAGCTGTAAATTAGAATAGGAACAACGAAAAGAGCTGAAAATTTCACAATAAAGTATTCTCATTGAGACCTATATTTATGCAAAGTTTCAAAACGAAATTCAGTTTTCTCAGTGTTCCTGAGGGGAATCACGGCTTTCTGCTTCAACATACAGTAAAAATGCAATATTTCGGTAGTAATAAGCTAGCAGCACGAAATTTTTTTCAGAGTATTCATAGATCATTAGAGCCTACATGATGTGTATACGCTCAATTCAAAAGCAATGTGACAGTTGGGAATGTTTCCTCGTAAGATTTATCTTCATAGGTGAGAAAATTCAAAAATTAGAGTTGAACAATTCGACCAGTTCAAATAATCCTCATAATAAACTTTCATCAAAATCGATCTCTGTGAAAAATTTTTAAATCGAATACTATTTTTCTTTAGAAGATCAAAGCATTTATTCAAAAAAAAATGCGATATCTCTATAGCAATAATCTAAGGACTTAAATTCTTTTCAGGGTATTTATAATTCATTTGTACGTCTATTTTAAAGATCATTATGAACTTAAAATTCACGTTGCGATTAGAAAATTCATTGATTTTTTTTTAAAGAAAAAATGAGAAAATATATATACGTACCGGCATGTGCAATAAGTCGAGCACCAACAAGTTCACCAACTAATACTGTTAAATTTGGTGCAACAGCCATCATTCGATTTTTTAAATACTCAAATAATTGTGCACGATAATCGGATATTTCAATAACCTATTAAAACATATATTATATATATAAAGTTTTGCCTTTTTATACAAAAATATTATTAAGCTAATAATCTCAGTATGGGACCAATCAACATAAATTAGTTTCAGACTGGGGCGGTTATTAAAATCATCATAGATTATTAGCTTTTGTCAATTCTCGATGTTAGAATCGAATATGAAATATATATATCTTATTTAATAAATTCAATTAAACATACTTGAGAACATAAATGACGAATATTAGTTATATCTTCTTCAGATATTTCAGTACCCATAGATATTTCTGCAGCTTCTTTTACTTGTGCTTCAATATCCGAAGGTAAAATATCAGATAAATCAAGTTCAACTGCATTCGTTCGATAACCTATGAATAATAATAAAAAAAAAATATATATATTTAAAAAAGAAAAATTAATAGAATATTAATTAACCAATTCTTTGTACTGTTTTACAAAAAGCAATATTATCTTGTATAATTTTAGCTAATTCAGGAAAATGCCAACCATACCATTCTTTACAACGCATTATATAATTATTTGTTTCTTTATCAAGATCATCCAATAAAGCTATAGACAAAAACAAAATATATATATATTTCATATAGAATTATAAAAAAAAAATACATACAAATAGCTTGAACAATCATTGTATCAACTTTATCAGGAGAAAATTTTAATTTATATCGAGATAAACTAAAAATAAAAAAAAAAAAGAACAAAATAATATATTCAAACGAATTGATACTTATTTCCAGTGTTTTTTCTTCGGAGGGGCGATTTGAATTTCCGAGGGGGGGGGGG